>APFE030011989.1:0-11364 GCA_000404065.3 Pinus taeda
TGGTATTTTAACCAGCATCACATGTGGATTAGGCATATATGGGTGTGAGCTGCGCCCATACAAGCTGCCCAGATTTGTGCCCATGAGGCTCTTTGCCCTGGAGTATTTCAGGCAATTTGGCAATGCCGACTAGGTGCACTTTGTAGGAAAAGGAAAAAAGGCACAGCTTAAAGTTAGAAACCAGCTAGGCCACTTCATCCTAAACAGAAGAGAAGGATGGAAAGAAGCATATAGGATGTTGGAAGGCCTGGGCCTAAAACAAAGCTTCCTTTGGAAGCCCTATGACCCCAACAACTTTATATCTTTGAGAAGACAGAAATGCAAGCTCTCTAGCTATGAGCGTGAGAGCAGGTTCCACATTCTAAGACATGCTAACCAACCAAAGTGGAGAAGAAACACATTAGAAGAGCCTGTGTCTCAAGAAGAGCTAGTTGAAAGGGCTAGAAGGCATTTATTAAAAATGGCTGACTTGGAATGTCCTTCTCAGGTGCTTTCTCTGCCAAATCCTCAAACAAGAGCAGCTGCTTCATCCTCTGCAACACAACAAGAGGCAGTGCAAACTACTAATCAAGGGTAGGGCAAGGGAAAGGATAAAGTGATGGAACAACCAGAGGGCCAACAGGGCCAACAACAACAGAGCCAACAGGGCCATCAACAGCAGCCCCAACAGGAACAGTAACAAGCAGACCAACAGGGTCAGGACAAGCAGAAAGGAGAGGCCCAAACATCTACCCAAGAAAAGACAACAATTATGGCGCCTCCTAGACAGGATTCTAGGGTAGACTCCTCCATCCTCCAAACCCCTCAAAGGGAGGATATTAGCAGGAAAAGAGAGAGGGAAACCACCCTCACTGAAACATCAGATAAGTGGCAAAGGCTAAATCCCTTCTCAGAGGAGGAGATGCAAAGTATGGAGACTTCTACCAGCTCCCTGCAGTAGGAGCAAGATAAGGCAGCACTAGGAGAGGTGAGCTCCTCAGGGCAACAGCAGAGCACAACTGCAGCTATAAAAGAACAATTTAAAGAGGCCAAACGAAGGAGTGAGCCAATAAAAATTTGGCTCTACAATCACCTGTTAAATATGGCTCCAGCAAATCAGCAAAGGCTCATGTCTGCATTTGATGTGCAGGAAGGCAAGATGACCATGAGCCACTTTACTCCGACAGTGCAGCAACCACAAACAGCTGCAGACTATATCAGGACTAATTTGGAAGTCCTGTCGAAAGACATTCACCCCATGGATCAGATCGAGCTTCACAAATAGACGGGTGAGATGGTCTATGCCACTCTGGCAGACAAGACCTTGATTAATTACAGGCTGCAAAATAGCCTAAACAACACTGCAGCACAGCTTGAATTGGAGAAGGCATCCTCCCAAGCTAAAGATAACAGAATCAAGGCACTAGAAGAAATAATCATAGAGTTTTGGCATGACCCCAATGATGTTAAGGCTGTACAACAAGTCCTTAAGCTGAGGGATGCAGACATGGCTGCAATAAAGAAAAAATTGAAGATCCCCCCAACTCTCCACCCACAGACAGATGAGGTTGCCCAGCAGAGGCAAGAAAAAGATGCAGCTTCCTTATTGATGGCATTATACAAGGAGCTGATAGAAACACAGGAAAAGCTGCAAGATACAGAGACTACATTGCAAGCAGCATTGCAGAGGAGGGAGGCAGGGCAATCTTCAAAGCCACCTATAGAAGCAATAAACCTTGAGGAAACCCCTCAAGATACTGTCCCTCCAAAACAATAGGCTCAGCTGGATGCTCCAGGCACCACAGCACCAACCACCTCAGCACCAACAACAGAGCAGGCTGAGAGCCTGGACATGCAAAAGCTGAGGCAAGAAATACAGGTACTAGAAGCTCAGATGTCAGAGCTCAGCCAAGCCCGGGACAGCCTAGCAAAGATAAATGAAAAATATGACAAATCTAAGCAAAATGTGGCTGAGAGGGAAAGAGAAGTGAAATCTCTGAAGAAGAGAATTGCAGAGCTAGAAAAGGAGCTCAGTTTTGATAAAGTTACAGCAGAGCTCAAGAAAGTTATATGGACCACCATTGGACAATCAATAACCAACCAATGGGAGTATATTGAGGCCATATATGAGCAGGTGGGACTCATTAGTAGAGCAAGAAAAGAATTGCATAGAGCAAGGGCATCTCTAGGCAATATGCCTGAGATTGCCCCCAAGAATGAATAGAAGTGCTCAATTACAGGACAAGTTCCCAGCTGGTGAGAATGGGAATTGGAAACAGGACTGAAACAATCTCTTTAATCAAAAGAGTTCTGACAATGAAGAACCTAATTCAGACCCTGGACAGAAGAATCCAAGATATGCAAGCTGACATCAATAAATTTCAAAACAGGTTCATGGCTTTGCACGAAAGAGGGCTCCCCATCTTATTAGAATCAGGAAAATTACTCTCACATGACAAATATGTCAAGAGAGTAAGCAGTTTTGCAGCAATACAGATTGCTGAGGCACCAAGTACATCTTCAGGAGCAGGCCCAGTAACAGGGAAAATTCTTTTTGAAAGATTAGATAATTTGTTTTTTATTAGAAATGAAGTCACACACATTTATTTGATGAGCCCCCTCACTTCTATAAATATACAGAGGCTGATGAGACCTTGGGGTCAATTTTGAAACATCAGCTGCCTCCTCCAGACACATGGTAGGAATTAATAGGATTGCTTTTGAATCAAAGTTAAGTAATCACATCTTTCTCTTCAGCAAAAGGTTTGTATTACATACACATCTGGACAAAAGATACATCAGCAGGTATGAAGACGCTGAGCCAACTCAGCATAGGTACTCGGCCGCAACAACAGCATCAGCAAGCACAGGTGGCAGGGCCAAGAAGACACAGAAAAGTAACAGCTGCACAGCATCATCATTCAGCAGTTATGATAAAGCCCGCTCAAACCGACTCCGCCAACACCCAAAGGTCAAAAATTACTATCTGACAGGAGTTAAGAGCTTTTTATAACTCATTAAGACTTGTAATTACTTCTCATCTACAAGCCATGTACGAGTGTAAGAAGATATTTTCTTCTCATATGACTTAATGCCTGAGATATTTTTCTATTAGACTTCTATATATTCCCCCTCGCATTTGTTAGCAGGGGTTGGACTCCGGATGTAAGAATCTCTTGATGTCTCTTCTGTTACTCTGATGTTGTAAATTCTCAGACAGCTAATACAAAGAATGATGGGATTTCTCCAAGCATTGTGTCTCTTGATCTCTTGATGGTGTATGGCTCAAAGTTGCAGGATTCCTGTGTATTCCATGGCTCAATAAGTTATCTCGTTACTCTCTATTACATATATGTTTGTTATAATTTCATATATTGTTCAAAGCTCTTCATGTATTCAATATCTAAATGGCCAGGAAAAAGAATAGTCCCAGGATTTAATCTTTGATTACCCTGAGCTCAATCCTAGCTATTTCATGTTTTTTCCTCAGTTAAGGTATTTAAAGAGTAATTATTCAGTGCTAACTTTAATACTATATCATCACAGGGCTCTGTTATTTCAGGAATTCAAGTAATTGCTCCTAAATAATAGACCTCCTTCACACTACCAAGCGTAGTAAAGAATCCTTAATTGCTCTTTGCTAGTTGTTTTCCATTCCACTCTCTCAATTCACAGTTTGTTTTATGAAATACATACAGGCCCTGTAATTCCAGCTGCACTTAAGCCAGGATCTCAAGGAAGCAACAGCCAAAGACCCCATTGCCCAATGGATTATTTTTGCCTGCAGACAGACTCTAAAACTATCAGAAGCATCCTCCCAACCAAACATAAAAAAAAAAAAAAAAAAAAAAAAAAAAAAAAAAAAAAAAATTCACTTCATAACTAGCCTAAAACTTCACTAAAACAGTGACAAACCTTACAGAGAGAGCCCTCTCCGATTACAGCTGGGCTAGAAGCTGTAGTCCAAAGATTGGTTAGTGGTTACCCCGGCCGTATTCCCTTGGGAGTCATAGGGAACAACCTGGGTGTTAACAGATCCATCATATGGATGCGAAGACTGCCTTCCTCAATGGCATGATTAAGGAAGAGGTCTACATAGATCAGCCCGAAGGTTTTGAAACCTTGGGCTGTGAGTCACATGTGTGTCGACTCAAGATAGTGTTGTATGTGCTGAAGCAAGCACCCCATACTTGTACACCAGGATAGATAGCTACTTCACTGGGTTGGGCTTCACGAAGAGTGAAGTGGATGAGAACCTGTATCACATAGTGGTGGAAGCACTGGAAGGTAAGCTTTTTATCATTTTACTTTATGTAGATGATATTATACTAACAAGTGATGAGATACTCATTAAATCTTGCAAGGAGGACCTTGCAAGAGAGTTTGAGATGAAGGACATGAGGCTCATGCATTAATTTCTTGGCATGGAGGTATCGCAGGGAGATGGGGAGTTATTTGTATCTTAGGGAAAGTATGCCAACGAGATACTCAGGAGATTCTGCATAGAGAGTAGTAAACCCAGGGAGACTCCTCTAACTGGTAACTAGAGGAAGGAGGATGCTACTTCATGGGAAGTAGTGGAGCTATTGTTTACATGAAGTTCGTGGGTTCACTCATGTACTTAGTGAACACATGATCAAATATGTGCTATGCAGTTAACCAACTTGTCAAGCGATGGTTAGGCATACCAAGACGTATTGGAAGGTGGAAAAGAATGTAATGAGATACCTCAGAGGCACTACTCAATTTTGGTTATGGTACAAAAAGACAGAGGGAGTGAAGCTTCAAGGCTTCACCAATGTAGATTGGAAAGGGAGCCCATTCGATAGGAAGAGCACATCAGGAGGGATATTTAGTATAGGGTCAATGACAATTTCTTGGTACAAAAGGAAAACAGAGATAGGTTTCACTCAGTTTGGTAGAGGCAGAGTACATGGCTGTAATTCAGGCAACATGTGAGGCTATCTGGATGAGGAAGATCCTGTTTGGTTTGTTTGGTCAGCAGATGGATCCGATAGTGATTTATTGTGATAAACAGAGTTGTATCAAAATCTCTAAAAATCTAGTCTTTCATGATTGCTCCAAGCATATTTATATCCGACATCGTCATCTCAGAGATTGTGTATTGAGGTGGATCATGTTGTTAGATTACTTTTTTACAGAGGAGTAAGATGTTGACATTTTAACAAAGGCATTGTCAAGATGTAAATTGAAGTTTCATAGAGACAAGATCGAGGTAGGTGATAATCCCTTTCTTGTTGAGAGGGAGCGTTGAGAAATGGCAACAAGAAATTCCAGTTTAATTTGTTCTTGAATTAAACAGTGAATTAAATTCGAATTCTATTCTCATAACAACTTAAAATAGTTAAATTAAGTTTATTAAACTTACTTAACTTGGGAAATCCAAGTTTGAAGTATTCTGGAAGTCATGTATATGTTCTCCCTACTTTGTAGGAGTACAATGTGAGTTAATTGCGATTTGTAAAATAGAAGACTCAATTTCATGAGTCAGTTCAGTTAAATTAGTTCTCAAACTAATTGAGAGAACTAATAGTGAGTTAACAGTTAGTGGCGACACTAATGAACTCCACCAGTGCTACTCTAGTTAACTGAATATTTACTCATCAAAAAATCATGCATGCGGATTCTGAGAAAGACCCAATTGATACTAGAGTACAGGGACAATGTGAGTGTTTGTCAGTCCTGTTAGTCGCCAGTGATCCAATGTGCTCTTTCAAAGTTTTTGTTAGGTTCTAGGTCAAGTTTTTTATGGTTTTAGTAGGTCTTCAAATATTTTTTTTTATCATTGGTTGGTGTGTCTAGGTCAGTGCTAGTCCCTTCAACATTCATGGGTATCAATATTCATCATGGTCATGTCATTTTTCAAGTGTTACAGGTAATGGATCAGTCAAATAATCATATAGGTCTTGGTCTAGGTAATCACTTGTAATTGTCATCATTATGTCAGTTGTAAGCCAAAAATCCATGTTTATGGACTTGAATTAGAAGGGAGTTAGAATATTAGGAGGCATATGTAATAAATGCAAAGGTACTTTAGTTCATAAAGGTATGATGCAAAGCACCTCACTTTTGGTTTCAAAATGAAGGATGATGTCATGTCATGACATATGCAAAGAGTGGGTTTAACTCTTATAAGAGACCATACAAGCATTTCTTTCACTCATTCTATTGTAATTGAGCACCAATTCACTAGAAAATTCCATATTAGTAAAACATGCATCAAAAGACACTTTGAAAAGGTGATTGGCACCCCCTCCAAAGCTCCACTCTGTTTTTTTAGCCAATCACATTGCGTTTTTGACCCTTTGCTACGTTTTCACTTCTAGAGGAAAAGAATACATCTCCAGAGGTTTTCTATGGCCAATGAAGGTTCCATAAACCTATTGAAAAGAAAGTTAAAGCTCTTGCCACCTCCTATCAACATTTATTTCATCTTTTCAATGGAGAAACCCTCCCACAGTCCCCACACTATGTTTTTGGTGGGTGAGCTCCATAGTTTGGGTTGCAAGAAAATATAACTAGTTAACTACATATTCTACCCTTATCCACACCAAAATACACTTCCCACAACCTTTCTTACCCTTCCTCCCTCATTTCCCTAACCTCTAGACCTAACCCTAGCTTCTACACTGTGTTTTTGGAAGTTTTTAGGGTTAGGACTGTGTTTAAATTTCCTACACTAATCCTACCCTCTCTTTATCATTTTCCATATCCCTAAGTCTCATAGAACACCTCCATACCTTCCCAATTTTTCTTACCCACATATCTTCTCCCTAACCCCTTCATCCCCTCACCTAAATACACTAATCCCAATCCCCTACTTCCTCTAAAACTTTGTTTTCCCATCTCTTACACTAGGGTTTTGCTTTGAAATTGTAAACAATGGAGGGAGGAAAGAAGAACATACAATATAGGAGGTCAGGTGTCAAGGTTTGAGCCAATTGATACCAAAGAATTGAGGTCTTCAACATTTTTCAGACAATGTTTCAAAAAGGTCATGTGAAGAAGTGGGTTTCCTAGGGTTTTGTGAGCAAATTCAACAAGTGGGATACCATGCCAAGTTGAAAAGCCTCTTTGCCACCAAATTGAAAAGATGAAAAGCCACAATATCAGGGATACAATTCATCATATCAACAGAGGTGATTGGTGTTTTTTTAGGGTTTTGAGGTCATTTGCCACACATAGGTACAATCTTACTTCAAAATCAATTTCTAAAGTAAGGAAGATGAATTTGACAAAAGTGAGAGAGGTTTTTGTCAATAATAGAACAAGGAATAAAAAAATCCTTCAGTTTTTACACAGGTATCATAGATTGGGATATATGCAACCTTCTTGGAGATATATTTTAGAAAATAAAAATTTTCCAAGTTAATTTCTTGTTTTAGTCATAATTTTGTGGCATGGATTTTCAGCAAATGAAAATGAATTTCCAAAAACCGAGAGAGGTTTGCTTCACAAAATACTTATATACAAAATTATCTCCCTATTTGGAAAAATGTTTCATGGTTAGAGATAAATTTCTCCATCATTGAGGCCTATATTTGTAAAATGCCCAGAAGGTTTACACAAATTTTTGTCCAAAAAGGTAGCGTGCCCCAAGCTAAATTTTTGTTGGGGGCCTCCATTTGACAAAAGGTTTACATTTCTGGATTCCTCTTGATCTCCACATAAAAATTATCCAACTAGAGTTCCACTTTAGCACATTCTTGTAGGTCAAAAAGTAAAAAAAGTAGTAAAAAAAAACACCTTTCTACCTTGTTTTTCATCAGCATGCTACATTTTTGGAGTAGCTGTGGGAGAATTAATTTTTGAAGGTCTTGGAGCTGTGTTTTTAAGTGCTTGATGGTTCTATGGTGATATAGGTGGATATTGGTGGCCACTTGCCAATTCCACTTGGATCCCCACCATTGCTTCTTTCATTTTTTAAGTTCCCTTAATTGTAGCACAATTTACTTTTTTTAGTAATTTTTCGGGTCCTAAACTTCTGGAGGTGTTTTGAGGCCCTAAACGAAGTTTTTTTGGAAATCTATTGCTCTCAATATTTTGCCTAAAATCGAATTTTCCGTCGTATTCCTCAGAGAGATCTTTCCAATGGGTTATCATGCACATCAAACGGAGACAATATGAACAAGTCACGACCCTGGGAAGTTGGTTGTCCAACTCACCCCAAGGGGCCCATAAACTCTTGGTGTTACATCTCCTTGGGTTAGAGTTATGGTTGTTTAAGGTTTGCTCTTATTTTTCAATAATAAAAAGGCCCTTGAGGATCATTGTAAGGCAGTTAAGAGGCATGTAGCTCCCACATCTCTTCTCAGAGATAAGTTACCATCACCCTAGCTGGCTTATTTCCATTTCTGTTTGTAATAATACTTCTATATTTTTCATTAATGAAATGAAGTATTATTTCCACTGCATCTCTGTGTTTATGGTTATCTTTGTAATTTGTTGCGTTCTTGTTTAAATCCAGATCACTGGTATCAGAGCAGTTTGTTTTTTTTCTCTATTTTTTTTTGCATGTCCCCAATGAGGTCGGGATATAAGGAGTTAGGGCTTGAACTGGTCAAACCTTTGCAAGAACAGCCTCACAAATCCCTACGGCCTCCTATGGCGGATGAAAAGAAAGATGAGGGGGTAGGATATCCTATCAAAATCTTGCTCGAGGAAGCCCTCGAGCAACAAAGGAATGCGATGATGGACAACTTTGCCCAGATCCTTCAGCGGCTACCCAGGGGCGACGCATCAACTCCCAATACCTACTCTGGAAACACTACACTATTTAAGGTACAAATTAATTTTGAAATCCCCATATTCAAGGGTTAGATAGATGCATATGTCGTTCATAAATGGTTAAATTTGCTAGAGTGTTTTTTTTTCGGTTCATGATTTTTCCAGTAGGGAAAAGATTATTTTTTCTCTTCTCAAAGCAGCCCCCCACGTGAAGGACTGGTGGGAAACCTACTATGAGTAGAAGGATGAAAGTATAGACTCACTATTTTTAGCCGCACCCACTTGGAATTCATTCTAGGATGTCATCAAGGAGAAGTACTACCTTGTCAAAAACTATGAGGATCAATACATAAAGTGGACCACACTACGGTAGGGAAGGGACCAAGACGTACCAGAGTTTACCAATATTTTCAATACCCTTTGCACAAAGTTGAGTATCAAGGATTCAGAGTAGCATTTGGTACTTAGATACCGCGACTGCCTGCACAAGTACATCCAGGAAGAAATAGAATTCCTAAACATCTCCTCACTTGGCACGACATACTGATATTCTGTCAAGGTCGAGCAAAAGTTTAAACAAAAGAAGTGAGACTTTGGATTTGTGAATCCGAAGCAAGGGAAAGGTGCCCCCAAATCACAAAACAAAAGACAAAGCCAAGGTGGGGCAACCTAAGACAACCTGCCAAAGCTGCAAGCAAAGAACAATGTCGCGAAGCTAAAAAAGGATGCGGGAAAGTGGTGTTTGTTCCATAAGAGCTCCACTCACAACACAAGTGAGTGTCGGGCCAAGCAGTCACTAGTGGCCGAGCTAAAGGTTTTAGAATCAGATGCATGTTTCAACTCTGAGTCAGAACCCAACAAGGGGAATGAAAAAGGGAAGTAGATTATCGACGCAGATACCAACGCCATCGTTGCCACCACGAAGATCCAGAAGGAGGAACCCGAAGATCCAGAGGAGGAGGAGCGTCTCTTCCACACCCATATGTGGGTAAAGGGATCCCTGCATAGTTCATTGTCAATAGCGGGAGCCAAAAGAACCTCATTTCGATAGAGGTCATGAAGCGGCTTGGTTTACCGACCACAACACATCCACAACGGTACACCATCGGGTGGCTTCACCAAGGACAGGATCTTCGTGTGAGCTAGCAGTGTCACCTTCCATACAACATCAATCCCTTCGTAGATGAGGTATTGTGTGACATTGCTCCCCTTGAAGTTTGTGATGTATTATTAAGACAACCATACTTGTGGAAGCGACATGTTGTGTATGAATCAAGGCCTCGTGCTGTTATTGTTACTTTGGGAAATAAGTTGTACAGGATACCAAAGGTAGCACCGCCTACCACCATCTCTTTTGTTACTGCAAAATAATGCAATAAGATCATTTCCAAAACCGGGAAATTTGTTTCCCTGATGATACGCCCTCAAGGAAAGAAGAAGACGGTGGCCACGAACTCTAGACTGGGCCCCTCGGCATGAAAAATACAGATGGACAAGGTCGTGGAGGAGTACAAGGACATCTTCACCTCCCCAATAGGGGTTCCTGTGTACTGTCAGCTCAATTACTCCATCGATATGACCCCAGGTGTGCTGCTGCCCAATGGGCCAATCTATCGGCACTCAGTTATGGAGAAAGATGAAATCAAGAGGTATATTCAGGAGCTTCTGTAGAAAGGTCACATCCATCTGAGTTCATCACCCTGTGGGAGCCCGATCGTGTTGGTATAGAAGAAGGATGGGACTTGGAGACTCTGTATTGACTATCAGGTGCTGAACAAGATCACTGTCCGTAATAGGAACCTGATCCCATGGATTGATGACCTCCTAGACCAACTGAAGGGGGAAAAATATTCCAGCAAGATTGATTTGAAGTCAAGATATCACCAGGTACCAATTGAACCCTCTGATGTGTGGAATATTGCCTTCAAATCCAAGGAGGGCATTTTTGAATGGTTGGTTATGTCTTTTGGATTAACGAATTCTCCTGCAACCTTCATGAGGCTAATGGGTGACATCTTGTGGCCATTCACCAACTCATTTGTAGTGGTATAATTGGATGACATCCTCATATTCAGCCAGAGTTGGGAAGAGCACCTCCACCACATCTGATAGGTTCTCTAAAGACTGTGGCAACACAAGTTATGTGCCAATTTGGAGAAATGCATTTTTGGCATGACCCAGTTTCAATATCTAGGATACATTATTGATGAATAGGGGGTGCATGTGGATCCAGCTAAGATCCAAGTCATTTAGGATTGGCCATCTCCAACCACTCTGACAGAGCTCAGTAGCTTTCTAGGTATTGCCAACTTCTACCGCGGGTTCGTGTTGGGATTTTCACATATCACTTGGCCCTTGAGTCAAGTCACCAAGGGAGGAGCGAAAGAAAAATTCTTTTGGTTTGAATCTCAACAAAAGGCATTCACAGAGATGAAAGATCACCTCTACTTGGCACCAATGCTCACATTACCAAACTTGCAACAACCATTTGAGGTTAAGGCAGATGCCTCTAACAATGCTATTGGGGCAATCCTTACTCAACACGGGCATTCGATGGCATATCACAGTGAGACACTTTCAGACACATTCTATAAGTATCCCACTTATGACAAAGAGATGTATTCCATTATGCAGGCT
>APFE030011990.1:0-14527 GCA_000404065.3 Pinus taeda
GGATATTCTATCTGCTCAATAATAAACCAGGTAGTACAATTTTCCACACAGATCCATGCAGGAAAGATAATGCGTAAGTGTCGCGTGAATGAAGTGCTCATGCCGGTCATATTGTTAGCCGTGCAGTGTGCAAACGGCGCCTAGTATAATTGGGCCCAATATATCTGTAAGGAATTCTTGGCCAACTGTCATAAGGCGCAAGAGAAGAGCTAGATGTTCCACTATGCTTGGCTCTTACTGCTAATTGTTTTGGTGGCATGGAGGCTTTTGAAGGATAGTCAATTTCCACCATTGAATGAGACCCTCCCAGAGGCAGTGAAGTTTGCTTCGTTGTGGCAAACAAAAGATGTGGCATGAAGTACAAAATCCAAGGTTTTTTGCATCTTCATGGAGATGGAAATCCACATGGTTTTGAACTAGAGGCTTAGGTTATCTCCCACCCTATTTGAGTAGTTGAGGGTCTGAGTGGAATTTAAGGTAGACTTTCACAACGTCTAGATCCACGTGAGGAAAGTCCCTCAAGAGGTATGGTACAAGATGCCATACTTGGTGGCTAACACGGATGTCTAGGAGGTTGTGGGTGGATGGCCAACAAAGTGGTGCAAGCCTACTCAATTGGATGTTAGGACTAGCAAGGCGGGAGAAAGCTCCTCCACAGAGACTTTTGTAGAAAAAAAGAAGCAGCCATGAGGGAGAAAGTTGCTCAGCAAAAGAAAAAAGAAACTGATTCTAAGGTAGTTGCGGAGAAAGAGTGGGCTGCGAAGGATCACACTGCTAAAGAGTGGGTTGAGAAATAAACACAAGATACAGAAGCGAGCAACAAATCATCCTCGCAATGCATTGATCAAAAGGAGCTATCTGTACAGGGCGGCAATGCGGGTGAAGAGGTGTCCACCCCTTTTAAATTCAAGAAGTTCACCAAAGAGGCAACAACAGGTCCACAAAAGAAGTGAAAGTCTAATAAGAAATTACAGGTGGACCCTCTTGTGCTCACAGAGGGTGATTTAGATGAAATCAGTGACAAAGTGAGAGATGCCACATCAGAACTATGGACACACTTCGAACAACAATATATGCAAGCAAAAGGTAGTGTCCAGATGGATCTGCACGAGTTGTAGATCCATGCCAATAGAATCTAGGCGAGCATGGGGCAAGCGACCACAGTGCAAGTGAGCTAGACTCAAGCGATTGTGAGTGTTCCAGAAGTGGAACGGACCCTGGACTTAAGGGCCATTCCCTTACCAGAAGGATCCTTACAAAAAGATAACCAGGATGACCGCACCATGCTTGAAAAAGATCAAGGATCTTGGAATCAATGTGGTCGCGTTGCCACTTCTGACCCTCCATGCATTGCATCATGGGGTCTCAGATGAGTTGCAGACCAAGGAGAAGCGCGCCCTTGAAATCCTTAGTGAATGCAAAGTCAATAATGCATAGATGTACGAGGAGAAGACAGAGGCACTGAAGGAGAAAGAGGAGATGCAAGCAAAAAGCACACACCTAGAGACAGCAGTTGAGTAGGCCTGTTAGACAGTTCCAGAATTGCATATCCCAGGCGATGCATAGATCGAAACAAAATTCAGAAAGTTAGTTGCAGTGTGCGCGATGCCAAAGATGAGGTTGGGCAAGTCACTTTTAACTTCTAGATGTAGATATCCGAACTCAAGCTCAAGATTCAACCAAGCACACTGCCAGAAGTTCAGGAACAAAGAGGCTCAACTATAAAAGAGTCCATGGGTCAACTAGATGTCGTAGTCCAACACTATGACCAACTATTCATTCAGGCCATGGGTCTATGGGATACTATGCAGAAGGATCCTACGCTGCAATAGTTGAACACATAGATCAAGGAAACGCGAAAATAATATGATGAGATCAGTACAATGGCACGGATGTTGGCACCAATCCAGTACTTCGTGCACTTGCAAGAAGGAAAGGTGATGTTGATACAGATCCAGGAGTTGCAGAAAAATCAGTCCTTGCTAAGAGACCAGATTTAGCCTTGGACAGAGGAAGCCAACCAACTTTCACAGAAATTCATGAGAAGCTAAAGGTCATGTAGCAGACCTAGAGGACTACGTAACTTGTAGTACAGGAGCGAACCATAGAGAAACTTGTCCAAGAGGTACAATAAGTAGCAGAACAGAGTACCGTGGAGCTCCAGGCATTGACCAAAGCACTAAGCGAACTCCGCCAGAAAGTGGAACAACTAGCTGAGTGACTCGAGGGTGAGTCAAAATCTTTGTGTTGGGGGCCTGTTGGGATGGGGTGCCCAAGGGTAGAATTGAATTAACTTAGTCATTTTTTGTAAAGAATTTTGTAAAATATGTAAAGTCTGCACAAAATGTGGATGTGAAGCATGCAAATAGATAGAGCCAAAGGGGTCTTAGCCCCTTATTTTGGTTGGTTTCTGGATTCTCCCATGATCTGCGTGTTGGCATTATGATACAGGTGTTGTACTTGATGGCAACTCACTCAGATGACAATTCATAGTGCAACAGGTTAAGTTACAGATCAGACTCTAGAGATTGAAGAAAGAGAGTGGTTTAAGAAGTATACGCTGGTTCACTTTGTCCAAATAGCGTATACACGCGGGTTAATAGAACAAAAGGAGCATATACATATACACTCACTCTCACAAGAGGAAAAGGATGTACATGTTGGAAAACCAAGGTTTTGGTCTGAGGTATTTAGTCCAAGTTATTGATCCAAGGTATTTGGTCTGAGGTATTGACCCTAGTTATTTGGTCCAAGGTATTGATCATAAGTGGTTTTGGTCCAAGGTACTGAGAAAGGCCTAAAACTATATAAGGAGGAGAAGATCATTAGGCCAGGTGTGTAAGTATTGAATATCTTATGAAGTGTTAGATCAAATATGCAGGTTATGGGCTTTTGATGCTTTGCTTGATCTAAACTAAGGATGCACCTACATGGTTGATGATGGATGATATTTCGGGATCATAAGGCCTAAAATGAACTATCATTATGTGGTTTGATCATGGATAGTATAGATATGAATGCTGGCGCATGTTTTATTCTGTAAATATTATGATATAGGTATGACTGAAGTTTGGAATAGTTGTGAAGTTTTAAGTTAGTATTTGTAGATCTTGTATGCTGGTTCACTTTGGTAAAAGCGCATATACATGCTGGTTAGACACATCGAAGTAGCCTATACATTATGAAATATGATGTTTGTGTTGTCATTATCATACAAGTATTGCCCTTGATGGCAACTCTACAACTCAACTCAGTTTTGATAAGTGGCTAACAGGAATATTCAAAGACAATAGGGCAGTGGTACAAAGGATTTGGAAGATGGAACTAAGGTCTATTGATTAGAATAAAGAAGTTGAAGGAAGAAGATGATGTAAGAGTAGTTTCAGAGATACACGTAGGTTCACTTAGTCCAGAAAGTGTATACACGCAAGTACTCGGAACAAAAATAGTGTATAATGTACACACACACTCCCACAGAAGGCAAAGTGCGTACATGTTGAAAACCATGGTTTTGGTCCAAGGTATCTTTGGACTATGATATTAACCCTAGGTATTTAGTCTAATGCATTCAGTTCATGGTATTTGATCCAAGGTATTGGTCCTAAGTGGATTCAGTCCATGATATTGAGAAAGGCCAAAAACTATATAAAGAAGAGATTATCATAAGGCCAGATGTGCAAGTGAATAAGATTTTAAGGAATACTTCTATCTGAAGTATATTTTATGTTGCAGGGTTATGTTGACTAGATTTGAAATATTTATGTGCACCTTGAGTTCAATATTCGATCAAGATCACAAGGCCTAAAATGACTTATTCTTGAATGATTTGATATTGGTTGAGGCTAGATCTGATGTTTTGCGTCTGTTTTATCCATTATCATCTTGATCTGGGTTTGTCTAAAGTATGGAACTGTAGAAAATTTATGAGACAATATTTGCAGATCTATACGTAGGTTCATCTCGGAAAAAGAGCGTATACATGCATGTTCTATTATTTCAAGTAGCGTATACAAAAGAAAGGCTTGATGTTCAGAGATGACTGATCTATCATATCAGTATTGCTGATTTATTGCTGATGTTATTTACTGTTCTCTGTCAATGAAGTCTTCTTAGATCTGAATGTAAATCTGAATGCATAAGGAGGTTGATATTTGATTGGTTGTATAAGTGAGAAGAAGTGTTTTCCGTTGCCTACCTGTGTAAAGTTTTGTAACTTGACAGTAGATGTTCAATATAGATCTGACTCTAGAGATTGAAGAAAGAGAGTGGTTTAAGAAGTATATGCTGGTTCACTTTGTCCAAACAATGTATACACGCAGGTTAACAAAACAAAAGGAGCGTATATGTACACATGCACTCCCATAGGAGGAAAAGCGTGTACATGTTGGAAAACCAAGGTTTTGGTCCAAGGTATTTAGATTAAGGTATTTTGGTCCAAGGTATTGATCCAACGTATTTGGTCCGTGGTATTGACCCTAGCTATTTGGTCCAAGGTATTGGTATTAAGTGGTTTTGGTCCAAGGTATTGAGAAAGGACTAAAACTATATAAGGAGGAGAAGATCATTAGGCCAAGTGTGCAAGTATTGAATATCTTATGAAGTGTTAGATCAAATATGCAAGTTATAGGATTCTGATGCTTTTCTTGATATGAACTAAGGATGCACCTATGTGGTTGATGATGGATGATGGATCAGGATCATAAGCCCTGAGATGAATTATTATTATGTGGTTTGATCATGGATATTCTAGATCGTAATGTTGACGCATGTTTTATTCTGTAAATTTTATGATCTGGGTATTACTGAAGTCTAGAATAACTGTGAAGTTTTAAGTTAGTATTTGCAGATCTTGTACATTGGTTCGCTTTGGTAAAAGCATGTATACACACTGGTTATACACATCGAAATAGCGTATACATTATGAAATATGATGTTTGAAGTTGTAGTTAGCTTTAGTTGTTGATGCAAAGTTCTAGGTTCTACTTTGTGTTCTGGTGACAGTGGTCTAAATGTTCAAGTTGATTGATAATGATTTGCTTTAGTGATGATGGGTTTTCAATGAATGATTCAATTGTGGTTGACTCAGAGATTGATGATTGAGTTTGAGTGACTTGTTGATGCATATGTATTTGATGGTTGTATTGTAGTGGTGATTGATTCTGAGCTTTAATGTTGTTGATGGGTCCATTATAAAAATTTGATGAAAAGTGTCCTTCAGATTGTGGAGTTGTGTTCCACGAGTATCCAGTCTAAAAATTTATGAAACATGGTCCTTGGAGGAAGAGAGAAGGGTCGTAGCCTTTTGTAGGCTGGAGCCTACATACCGGTAAACATATCAGCTGCTACAAAATCCAGGGGGTTGAAGCTCCCTTCCAGTAGCAGCTGGAAAATGAGTGAAGGTTGGAGCCTTTTGTAGGCTAGCACCTACATAATAGAAAATGGATCAGCTAGTCGAGCCAGGGGCTTGGAGCTCCCTTCTAGTAGCAGCTAGAAAACAAGTGAAGGTTGGAGCCTTCTGTAGGCCGGTGCCTACATACTAGTAAACTGATTGACTAGTACAAGAGCTAGGGGGTTGTAGCTCCCTTCCAGTAGAAGCTGGATAATTAGAGAAGGTTGTAGCCTTCTACAGGTGGGTACCTGCATACTGGTATGAGTTTGCACCAGTACAAGATTATAAATAGGTTTTTCTTATATTAAAAGAAGACAACAACAAGTGGTTTTTATCCCACATTGGATTTCCACCTTAAATCTTGGTGTTCATGTGTGTTTCTTATGTGTGATGGTTTGTTTTGTTATTACTGCACATGGTTACTATTTACATGGTTAATGAAGTATTGATGCATAAAGATTAACATATGATGAATTAAATGAATCATAACTTTGTTGGATATACATTGGTTGCCTTAAATACAATTGTGTATACACGTGAGTTACCTTCATTGAAGTAGTGTATATAAATTAGAGTATGAAAAGAAAAAGTTATTTATTTAACTAATAACGATTCACTCCCCCCACCCCTCTCAGTATTATTTCCAACAATTGGTATCAGAACGGGTCCTTTGGCAGAAGCTTGATCGCTTGAATGAGATCCATAGAAACAATGGGAAAGAAGCTAAAGAAGAAAGTGCCTCAGAAGAAGAAGACATCTCAAAAAAATAGTGATAGCAAGAGAGACAATTGGCCGTTAGGTGGAAGCAAGTATTCAGATTCATAATCACCTTAGATTGAAGATGAAAAAGCAAATGAAGTATCAAGTACAATTTTTTGTTCTTCTAGTGATACTTTCCTTTGTTCATGCAATATTGAAGATATTGGAAGTGATCATGAAAGAAACATAGAGGCAGAAGTTAAAAGACTTGCAGAAAAAAGCATAGATCAATAAGATCTATTTAACATAAGGGAGTGTGCCTTCAAAGAAGAAGTTACCAGATTAAAAGCTCAACTGGAGGAAGGAAACAAAGTAAGGAAGAAGTACAAGGAAAAGGAAGATCAATGTCAAAAGCTACAAGATGAGGTGACACCATTAAGAAATGAAGTAAATGAAAAGAGTAAAAAAATGAAGAGACTTAAAGATAGATCCAATTACTATGAAAGTCTTGAAGCTAAGATCCTCTCTCTAAAATAAGACCTTGAAAATAAGAAGAATGAAGAACTACCTCAAGTAGATGAAGAACAAGAAAATAAGATTCTCAAATTAAGGCATCAAGTGGAAGAAGGAAGAAAGGCTAAAGAAATATTGAAGAAGCAATATCTGGAAAAGGAATAGTAATATCAGGTTGAGGTAAATATCTTAAAAGGTAAATTAGAAGAAAAGGATAAACTGTTATGATTTCAAGATAGTACTAAGATTTTGGATAATATTCTCAGTAGTCAAAGGTCTCCTACCATTAATACTGGTGTTGGTTTTCATGAATCTATTGAAGGTGAATCTAGCTCACAAGATAAGGCAAGGAAATCTAATGCAAAATATGAAATGCTGAACAAGGAGATGAGAGGTCAACCCCATAAACAACCAAGGAAAGAAAGCCTTCAAAGAAAATCTTTTACTACTAACTATGGAAGTGATAGTCGGTTATTTCCTCTTATGAATAATGTTGAATGTTTTATATGTCATAATTTTGGACATGTTGCAGTGAGATGCAGAAGTAGAATGGGTCAAGACCATCACACAGAAAGATCATCGACTTCCAGGTACTTTAAGGGATATTGTTTTTCTTGCAATATGTTTTGTTACAAAGCCATTGACTATTATAGAAGGAATATGAAACATGTAAGATGTTATGCATGTAACAAGTTTGGACCTATAGCAAAGGAATGCAGGAGAAAATTTCGGCCACCATACCAAAAGGAGAAAACATCATCACACTTGAAAATATGGAAGAAGAAGGAAGTACAACCAGAAAGATGTGGCATAGCATAGTATACAGACATAATAGACTCAGGGGGAGCTGAAAGTGTGAAAGTTCAGTACTCTAAATCTCATACACAGTTATCATGAAAACAATTCACGTGTATACAGGAGTTCGAAGCTGCACAATCGTGTATATGTTGGTTTGAGGAAAAAGCAGTGGGACAGACTCAGAAAAAGGGGTCTGATATGCTTCAGTGAATTATCAAATATATGTTCTATTTTGATTGATGATGATTACAATTCACTCATAATATGTAGAAGTGCTCTTAAGTTTTTGATGACTTGACATATATATGATTGATGATGATTCCTTGATGATTCTTACTGATATTTGCAATGATCAAATCTGATAGTGAACAGCTGGCATAGGTTCAAGGGAAGAATATGCTTCTAATAATGCATTTTTGGCATGAAGATAATTATATTGCTTGATCCACATAGTTGTTTTGATTCAAGTGACTCTTATGATGATGGAGATAAACAGGCTATTGATCTTGATGCTGCTGACAGATGCTGATGGTGTAGATCATATATGGTGTAGATAGTTGTTGATGACTATCATGGTCCTATTTATATTGTTGGTCCTTGTTATAAATTTCATGTACATCATTTGATGTAAAGGTCATGAAAAGAACTAATTTGTAACCCCACTATGCATGGGAAGGATGATGTAATAATTTCTATTTTCAGTCATGTAAAAACGTTTGGTATATCCCCACTTGGTTGGGTGGATGAGTCAAAATTGGTGTATCCCCACTTGGTTGGGAGATTGATGTATGTATAAGTCATTGGTGATAGGAAGGCTATACTCACTTAGTTGAGTTATAGAGTCATGTTATTATTTTGAAAAATATTTTTGCAAACTCTCCATGTGCTCAGGGGGAACGTGGACGGTTTAGTGCATATCAGCATGTACAAAGGGGGAGCTTAATCAAAGAATTAATGGGGAGCATGGACATCATAATCTAGATCAAAGGGGGAGAATCTATTAGTCCACCCTTTCCCCTTGATGTCAAAGGGGGAGAGTGTCTTGATGTTGTTGTTGCCATCAAGTCCAAAGGGGGAGAGTGTCTTGATGTTGTTGTTTCCATCAAGTCCAAAGGGGGAGATTATTGGCATTATGATATAGGTGTTGTCCTTGATGGAAAATCACTCAGATGACAGTTCACAGTGCAAAAGGTTAACTTACAAATCAGACTCCAAAGATTGAAGAAGGAGAGTGGTTTAAGAAGTATATGATGTTTCACTTTGTCTAAACAACATATACATGCAGGTTAACAGAACAAACGGAGTGAATACATATCTACGCACTCTCATAGGACGAAAAGCACGTACATGTTGGAAAAGCAAGGTTTTGGTCTGAGGTATTTAGTCCAAGGTATTTTGGTCCAAGGTATTGATCCAAGGTATTTGGTCCAAGGTATTTGGTCTGAGGTATTGACTCAAGGTATTTGGTCCAAGGTATTAGTCCTAAGTGGTTTTGATCCAAGGTATTGAGAAAGGCCTAAAACTATATAAGGAGGAGAAGATCATTAGTCTAGGTGTGCAAGTATTGAATATCTTATGAAGTGTTAGATCAATTATGAAGGTTATGGGCTTATAATGCTTTGCTTGATCTGCACTAAGTATGCACCTATGTGGTTGATGATGGATGATGGATCAGGATCATAAGGCCTAAAACGAATTATCATTATGTGGTTTGATCATGGATAGTCGAGATCTTAATGCTGACGGATGTTTTATTCTGTAAATGTTATGATCTAGGTATGACTGAGGTATGGAATAGCTATTAATTTTTAAGTTAGTATTTGCAGATCTTGTACATTGTTTCGCTTTGGTAAAAGCACGTGTACACACTGGTTAGACACATTGAAGTAGCGTATACATTATGAAATATGATGTTTGAAGTTGGATTTGGCTCTCGTTATTGACGCAGAGTTCTCGGTTCTGCTTTGTGTTATGGTGACTGTGTTTTGGTGACAGTGGTCTGAATGTTCAGATTGATTGATTGTGATTTGCTTCACTGATGAGGGGTTTTCAATGATTGATTTAGTTGTGGTTGATTCAGAGATTGATGATTGAGTTTTAGTGATTGGTTGATGCAAATGTATTTGATGGTTGTATTGTAGTGGTGATTGATTCTAAGCTTCAATGTTGTTGATGGGTCCAGTATGAAAATTTGATGAAAAGTGGCCTTCATATTGTGGTGTTGTGTTCCAAGAGTATCCAGTCTGAAAATTTATGAAATGTGGTCCTTGGAGGAAGAGAGAATATCGTAGCCTTCTATAGGCTGGTGCCTACATATTGGTAAACATATCGGCCAGTACAAAAGCCAAGGGTTGGAGATCCCTTCCAGTAGCAGCTGGAAAAGGAGTGAAGGTTGGAGCCTTCTATAGGCTGGAACTACATACTAGTAAATGGATCAGCTAGTACAAGAGCCAGGGGGTTGGAGCTCCCTTCTAGTAGCAGCTTGAAAACGAGTGAAGGTTGGAGCCTTCTGTAGGCTAGCGCTTACGCACTAGTAAATGGATCGGATAGTACAAGAGCTAGGGGTTGTAGCTCCATTCCAATAGAAGCTGGAGAATGATAGAAGGTTGTAGCCTTCTGCAGGTGGGTGCCTGCATATTGGTATGAGTCTGCACCAGTACAAGATTGTAAACAGGTTTTTCTTATATTAAAAGAAGACAACAACATGTGATTTTTGTCCTGCATTGGGTTTCCACCTTAAATCTTGGTGTTCATGTGTGTTTCTTATGTGTGATGGTTTGTTCTATTATTACTACACATGGTTACTATTTATTTATTTAATTAAGTATTGATGCACTGATTAAAGATCAACATATGATGAATTAAATGAATCATAAGTTTGTTGGATATACGTTGGTTGCCTTAAATACAATTGTGTTATATACACGCGAGTTACCTTCATTGAAGTAGCGTATATAAATCAGAGTATGAAAATAAAATGTTATTGATTTGAATAATATTGATTCACTCCCCCCTCTCAGTATTATTTCCAACAATTAGTTTCAGAGCGCGTCCTTTGGTAGAAGCTTGGTCGCTTGAATGAGATCTGTAGAAACAATGGGAAAGAAGCTAAAGAAGAAAGTGCCTCAGAAAAAGAAGACATCTCAAAGGAACAGTGACAACAGAAGAGATAATTGGCCATTAGGTGGAAGCAAGTATTCATGTCACGTGGAATGAGTCAATCTTGCGGACAAGATAGAGCTTCCTAGAATCTAAAGAAGACCTAATGACAAGCAAACCATCCAGACACCTTCCTTCTCTAAATGTGCTTTTATAAAAAATGGAAAACAAGTGTGTTTAAGGCCTACCTTATGTCCAACGCAAGTTTGGGGATGCCTTCGCTTCTTTGATCCAAATGAGTTCCTTTATCACAAACCTGCAAACACAAACAAAGCAAACAATTAAATAGCACCTGAAAAACCAATATTATAAAACATATTTAACATGAAAGTCAAGGAGTCCATGAAACAAATAACATGAGATACTTTTTGAGAAAAATGAGCCTGATTGTATTAATTCAAAAGAAGAAGAAATTTACAACCTTTGCCTTGACGCTGTACAAGCTCCTCCCAGGGTCCAACAAGAAGTCTCCTCTACTTTGACAAGCTTCACTCACTCCCCAATGAAGCCAAAAAGGTATGTGATCTCTCCTCTTAAGCTCAAATAGGAAGTCTTAATTTCACTAGCATTTACCCTCAAAAAGTTCAGCTTCTAACCTCCCTGGCCACTGACCCAATGCCTCAATTTATAGTGCAATGGAGATCAGTTACCAGCTCCTCCTTCAAAGGGATAGAGTCCTCCTTCAAAGGGATAGCTCCTATCAACAAGGGATTAGTTCATCCTATGATGGGATGCATGAACCTCTTGGAGCGAACAATCCACGTAGCAAATGCTTCTAGAAAACTCTAGAATTAACCCAAGATGAGTTTTTTAAGATAAAGATTGCGCCTTTTGACTTTTATAGGGGTACGCACCTTCCCCTTTACATACAGAGCGTATAAGTACGCAGATACCTTGAACCAAAGGTGCGGGCCCGCAGGCAAAAGTACGAGAAAGTGCGGAACCAGAGTTACATTACTTTTTTGATGTCTTTCTCTCTTTTTTCAAGCTTGTTTTGAAGAGCTGAGGTTTAATACTTGCTTAGGAAGCTGGTATAGGTGATGATAGGCCTACACCGACTGCAAATAATCAAGGTGACGATATTTTTGTGTAACAGATTGCCCCCTAAAGTGCGAAGTCTGTAGTATATGAGGATTTTTTCATTTTTCATATAGGAAGAGTGAAGTGATTTATCATTTCGAGGATCATCTTGTGGAGAGCCCAGTTGGAACCTGTAAAAACATTCAATGCAAAATATATATATGAGATCATATCATCGCTGAGGTAGGCATTCCCATACTCAGATAAAAACTGACTAAGAGACTGAAAACTGACTAGAAGACTAACTACTGCTCTTATATAGGAATGATCTCGTAACACATCATAAGTACAGACACATGTGGACACAGTACGGACGTAGCCATCTGTTTATGAATAGTCCATATATAATGAATACAAAATTCCTCGCAGCCTGGATGGTGGAAACTAGATCCAGGGTCTTCATTTCTATGTCCCGAAACAGTACGATTCTATCCATGCGATTGAATGTGTCGAAGTCGAACATGGTAGAAACCGCTTGATTACCAGTCAATGATGTAAACTGTTAACAAGCGTGAGAGAAACCACCAATAATGAAAATGGCTCTCAAAGTACTTAGCACAATCCATGAAATGTGATAAGATGTGTTGATGTCGAACATGTCATGGAATCCTTTGATCGAAAGGCAATGATGTAAACTGTCGTCAAAGGCGAGAAACCTGCCATTGAGGCATCCAGATCTCAAGGTACTGACGATTCCTAGATCATCTTTCTAGATAATGAGTTGAAGTCGATAGAAAGCGATCCGTCGTAGGCAAGCCCACAACACGAAATCATAGATCAAGTTGAAGAAATTTAGTTGCAAGGAATGACTCAGGGATGGTCAAGATGGATGACAGACATTTTGCAGATGAATGGCTTATTTGCACTGAGCTCTTGAACACATAACGACACAACAGATGGTTTGGTGATGATTGTCCCGAAGTTAATACCCAGAAACCGACTGAAGACTTTCAATATGGTTTGATCAACTGTTAGGTAAAGGATTTCCCAACCCAGGTGACTGAAAGTGTCGTGTTCAAGAGTGGTTATAAAGTATGACAAACAGACTCACTTTTCTCTCTTTTCCCCCACCATTTCTGGCAAGTACCTCTTTATTTTTTACAAGCTTGAGGAGGATAACATATGCTTGATTATAAGCTCACCCTTCGGGTGAGTCCAACTTAGTTTAAATTCGAACCCTAAGAAGGAGTGGTCTGTTCCTATTTGTAATTGAACAGGTCCTTTATTGTCGAAATTTAACGAGTCCAGTATAGGAGAAACTCGGCATTTTTCATTTTTAGAGAGTCTGAAAAAACTTAAGAAGACTCTAGGGTTGACTTTTTCGTAAATTTGTGTCTCCCAAGCCAGTATAAAATAATACTTGAGAGAACCGCTTGATCTTTTACGACCAAGGAGTACTTTTTGTAATTAGTGCCTCTGATCCGAAAAAGTAAAAAAGTGATCAATGACACGTCATTTTATGGCCAATATCGAATTTGAAACGAAAAAAACCCAGCAATCTTTTCGTGTTTTTACGCTCAGAAAAGGGCTGTAAGAGGACCGTCTTTTTAGTTCCGTTTTAACGAGCTTAAAAAGAAAAACTCGGCAATCTTTTCATGTTTTAGGAGTCAGAAAAGATCTTAAAGATGACTCTAATGGTTTTTCGTTGAAAATGATTGATTTTGCCTGAAAATCCGTTATCCTGAACACAAACTCAAACATTACTCATACCTGTTTAATAATAGGTTAAAATGTTGCAAAAAACACCTTTTTAAAGTGAAACATAAACAAATTTATAATTTATTTACCCAAAAAACTTATAAAAAGGACTTTTTACCATTCATTTTTACCATTTGAGATTTGGGTGAGAAAAAAGGCCTTTTGACCAGAAACTTCCCGCGAAGATTGCGGAAAATCCGTCCGTCAGGATTGAACGCCGTCTCCTCCAGGTAATCCACATCATCCTACTCTTCATTTTTGTCCGTTTGAAATTGTTTTTTAGGGTTTAAATTTTGTTTTTAGGAGGTTTTTAGGTTTAGAAACCCGTGCGCGGGGGCCCGCAAGTTTACCACAGGGGACCTGCGTACCCCAACTTTTTTGCAATGGGAAAAAAGTCAGGGGTATGCACCTGTCGTGAAGGCAAGGAGCGGACCCCACGCACTGTCCCTAACAAGGGGGTGCGTACCCCGTGCATAGGTTTACAAAAACCTAACTAACTCAAAAAATACCCAATGAAATCAATTTTGCATATTCTAATTCACTTTTTTACTTGATTGTAGGATATACATCATGCTTGATTGGCGAGAACGGGAGCACAAGGACGTGGACCTCGCCACGATGAATCATCAACCTTCGATCGATGCATTGAAGGCATGTGGCATGTACAAGTTCTGGGCCATACCTGGCATGAGGGCCCAGGTGGACTTTTTGCAGTGGTTGGTTGATAGATGGAGTATACAAGACCGGTGTTTCTTTATTGGTGGACACCAACTCGAAATCGAGTCAGCTGACATATAATTCTTGACTGGTTTGCCCAGGAGGCGTGAACACTTGCCTCTATTTGGGCCCAGGGCAGGTGGCCAATCTGTCGAGAGCCTCCGCCTAGAGTTCTGCAATGTCCAGAACCGGGACAAAGGGATAGATATCAAAACCATATCCCTTCCTGAACTCATGGTTATAGCATTCACAGTTACCAGACTCTGCGGTAGTGCAGCACTACACGTTGCCACCGGATCGCAGATGCGGATGGCAGTTGATTGCTTTCGAGGCACCATTTTCAACTGGTGCGATGCTGTGTTGGCCAATGTGAAGGGCCAACTGACCAGGGCCAAAAACGGACAGCTAAAGACCTTTGGTTATGGGGCTATAGTTGTGAGTTTTGGCTTGGAGAGGGTTCTGATGCTGATCCCA
>APFE030012000.1:0-30183 GCA_000404065.3 Pinus taeda
TGCCACTTGGTGCCTCCTCATTCGTTGGGACCTTTGCCACGTCATTCAATCCTGCCATGTAGACAAGTCAAACTTGAACTTTGAGTAGCTCTAACTTTTGAATCCGAGCTCCGATTTGAGTGTTGTTCACACCATTGGATTCAGAATGACGAGCTCTTTGATCTGATGCTGAGTCTAAAAAAATTATGGCACTTTGATTTTTAAGCATAAATTTGAGCACCTGATCACTTCCAAGGCCTTCAATTGGTTAAAGAAAATCGATTCAATTCACTCACAGTGATGGGATATGCTCTTCTCATACTTCAGCATTTGATCCACTAGGGGACTTTTGAGGTCTAAAATGGGCCTCCTAAGAAAAATGTACAACCAAAATAAACTTGATAAGAACCAATAGGCTTCAAGATGATAATGCCAACCATGGGGAATGATCACCATTTTCTGGAGTAACAAAGTAAAAAGATAAAATATACATATTATATATAGTATATTAATAGATAGTAATATAATAATTAGATTTATAATATATATTTAAAATATATAACTACTTTTTCAACTCATATTTTCAACTTATCTCCCTATGGGCTTACTCAAATTTAGAGTGGAAACACTCGTTGGATGCATAATTTGATTAATCATCCAAGGAGTACCCATGTTGCATACTTTTTGATGGACCCTCCTACACGAAAACTGAGAAATACATGAAATACATTATTGAAATCACGTTTTTTCATGTAATTCTTAGTTTTCCTGTAGCAAGGTCCATCATAAGTATGAAAAATGGGTACTCCTTGGATGAGGAATCAAATTATGCATCCAACAAATGTTTCTACTCGAAATTTGAGTAAACTCATAGGGAGATAAGTTGAAAATATGAGTTGAAAAAATAGTTTTTCCTTTTTTCCCTCTAAAATTTGATGATGTCATATAATATTATTTTATTATTTCTACTATTATTTATACTTCCCTTAGGATGCCCAATTTAGACCTCGAAAATCCCCTAATGAAGGGGTCCACTCCGAAGGAGAAATCTTTAGATATTTTTTATGAAAAGAATAATGAAAGGGGCAAAAGAAATACCTTCAATAACATATTTTCATGTTCTTCATGTCTTGAATAGAGAATTTGATTATTTTGATAATGAAAGTTGTATGCTGGGGACAGGGGAGTTAAGATTTAATGGCCTTCTTAGGCCTTCTATAATCCTGTAAGTAAACTTGAAATCAATCTCTCTTGATAAATCAAGAATGGAACAAAATATCATTTCATTACATAAATAGGGGGGTCTATGGGCAATGTGACAACCCAATTGTAAGCATGCAGACAAGCCAAGAACTTATATCACACTTAATATATGAACTATGCAATATAAGATGATAATCCTTCTCTGTCATCGAAGTACAAAGTTCCCTTAATTTTGGATCTAGCATAAGCAGGATGATATCATTCTCTAGCAAGGGATAATTATGAAGAGTAATGATTCTTGGTGGTCCTTATATGTGGGATTCATGCGAAGGGTTGGCATGAGATTATCCTTCCACCACCCTTCACTAGATATTAGGAAATAGAGGAAATAAATTTACAACTAAGGCGACCATACTGGGCATTCTTTTAGCCTTGGAAAGTTTCCCTAAGCATTAGTGAATTTTGGCTGACAGGGGGACAATTGCCCTTTAACTTGGGCTCATGTTGCTGTAGCAATAGGGAGGCAACAAAATTTATTTCTTTGCGGAGTCGTCCTCCTCGTGACACAAGTAATGCATATGTTAGTTATAAAATTAATCACTTAACTATTCAATTGCATGCTTGCAGTGTGAAGATTGTAATTCGGAATGAGAAAAACTTCAAAAATAGGGTGACAATAAGCTCTTATCCCTATTTGGAATTATGGAATAATGCTTTGTATTTAATTGGGGGCGTTCGTTGGTTGAATTCAGGAGTTTCTAGTGGGTATAATTTGTTTGTAGAAATTTATTGATTGGGGGATTTGAATGCCAGCATGCTAATTGGTTGGTGGAGAGATTGTGAAGAAACCAGTTAGGTTCCACCTGATTTCACATTGGGATTGGTGAGAGGCCTCAGGGGCTCTTGGATTTGGAATTTTCCCTAGTTGATTTAGGGATATTTATGTAGAAAAATTATGTTCCTAGTAATATTTTAGTCAAGAGAACCAACAGTCAGCTTGGAAATTCGGTGGTTGAGGGATTATGGAAAACGTGGGGTGTTTCCACTAGTTTTCTTGATGGGTTTAGTGAGAGGCTCATGTACTCTTGTCTGATATGGTTTCAAGCTAGGTATTGTGGGCTTTGTGTCACTCTTAGAACATTATTCACAAACTAGAGTCGTTGTACTTTCTATTTTTTAAAAGTCATTGTTGTTGGAAATAATGTTAGTGTAATCATGGGGTGAAATTATAAGAAGGTGATAACCCAACTTGAGGAGAAAATAGATTCTCTACAATTGGACGTCCTGACTCTTAAATTCAAACACAATGAACACATTGCATCAAATTCCTGGGTGATGGAGGATCTGCAAGGAATGAAAAAAAAGCAACTAAAAATGAAGGGGAAATAAATTATTTGCATAGGCAGATTGAGGAGCTTTAAGCATAGGGCAATAGTTTAATTATTAGTTTGAATGACACTACTAGTTCAAGCAATCTAAAATCTATGAACTTCCCAGACTTGAACCTATTTGGGAATGTAGAAGGTTTATAATGGTGAAGGACCATATAATTAATTTGTAGTGGAATGGTTTGTAAGTTTTGTTTTTTGCTAGGGAATTTTGTAAGGTGTACACCTAACCCCCCCACCCCTCGCGCCCATTTTTTTTATGTTCAAAATAGTGATCATATGGATGAGATTGTAGTACTCTTGGATCAAAAGGATTTGTATGAATTTTTTTCAACTCAGATATGTACTTCCTAATGTATTTGTTGCGATCCATGCGAAATCCTCAAATATAATATATACTATATATATAATATATATATATATAATATATATATATATATATATATAATATTTAATAATAAATATATATATATATATAGTATTATATTATAATTTGAGGTCTTTTATTTATGAGCAAAAATTACATCCATACTTGACAAAATGCCTATCGGCCTCACTCCTACAAGATTTGTTGGCCAGTTGGAAAATTTCTAAAAATGCTAGCTCTAAGCCATAGCTAGGTAGTTATCCAAAAACTGATTGGGACACAATACCAGAAAAATTTCAAGATTAAAAACATAATGCATTGCCATTAAGATGGAGAACCAGGAGGGGGAGGTGACTAAACTCACTAATGAATTTGATTATCCACCCCATCAGGGTTGTTAATATATATATATATATATATATATATATATATAGTATATATAGATATATATATATATATATAAATATATATATAATATATATATATATAAACTTATATATATATATAGTCACATTCATTGAAGGGCTCTTTTAATTAATTTTATAGTTAATTTTTCAATTTAATTTTACAATATGTTGTAGTGGCTACAACCACCCTCCAAAATTTTGCCTTAGCTTCGTTTTGGAGCCTCCCTACCAACCATCCTCAACATCATGTCTTGCACTATCAAGTACATGAGCTTCACTGGTTTTCTAGCAGATTTCCAGCTTGTGCATGATAGCTTGCTTCATTCCACTCACAAGATGTTTCCCCGGACTTAGTCCAGTTGCTGGTTGGGAAGCTCACTCGAGAAATTGCACAATTCTGGAGGGGAACCAGTATTCCCTCCAGAAATTGTGCAATTTTGTCTGGCAGCCTAATGGGCTCAGAAACTATGCAATCCTACCAATCAACCCTCACAGAGAAAATTGCGCAATCTGACCCAGCAGGACTCCTCAGCCCAGAAATTCCACAATTTTGGGAACCAGTCAGTTGCTCAACCGAAAAATTGTGTAATCCCTCTGGGCAGCTAGCCCATATCCCTCACAGAAATGCAAAAATTTCTCCCTCAGGCAAGCAGGTTGTTGCATGTGCCATCAGGTTGACCGGTTCCACCCGAGACCCAGAAAACTTGACTTGCATGCATGGGTTGCTTTTTTTTGAGATAGAAAAAAGAATCATGCAAAAATAATCCCTAGATTTTAGGGAGCTATATTTAGCAGTTGGAGGTTACATGCAAAGATCATTTTAGAAACTTTCATCCAAGTGTCGCTTTTTCCTAGATTTGTGGCATGGGCGTCATGAGCATCAAACTTATTTATTCGACGCTTCAGAGCTCATTCCTTCACATCGATCTTGGATCTCTGACATCCCATAGCACATCTAGGAGTCTTTGACACATCCAACTCAGTTATTTCCAGGTAAGACGGCTTAGCTTGTCTTTTGCAACATTTCTGTCACTTTTTGTGTTTTGGCTTGTGTGATTGTTGTCTACTTGATTTCTGTGAGTGCTCGTTGTCATTTACATGCATATTATCTTGTACTATCACCGTTTCAGTTTTCATTAGCATGTCACTATTTTTGCATGCATGAAATTATTTTGCACGAACGGTCACTGATTCAGCAACTCACTTCACACACATGCATGTTGTTCCATTTTTTGAATCTTACATTCACTATTTGCATGCATGATCTTTCACTCCTACTTACACTCAGTATCGCTATGCATTCACATCCATATTTTCTTTCAGTTGCACATTTCTTCCCAGGGACTATCCTCCATTCTTGCATTGCGCAATTCTAAGAGGCAGTGACTGTTGGCCCAGAAAATTACGCAATTTAGTCACTGAGCCTACAACCCTTGCCAGCGGAAATTATGCATTGCATAATCCCAGTAGCCAGCAGGCTAGTCTAGATTGCGCATTGCACAATTCCAGCTGCCAGCTAGCCTCCCAGCAACTCGAACTGCTTTTAGTGCAGTTTCTTCAACTAGTCTCCCGACCTCCCAGGAAAAATTGCACAATCCTTGCTAGTTAATCCCCAGGTATTTTGCATGTCGTTCCTCAAGTTTGATTTGGTTTTAGATGATAGGTTTCTTGCCATACATGTCGCCATGTCTCTAGATCTAGCAAGTGTTCACTTGCCTCTTAGCAGTTCAGGATTAATGGCCTCCAAGAGAGCAGGATCAAAGGACATGATGGAAGTTCAACTAGAGTTGTAGTTGAGCGAGTGTCTACAAAATTGTTGATCTACGAAGACACCAAATTAATTGTAGACAAGGAAATACAGCTGAAATGGAAAGAGGTCAATGATGCATTTGCAAGCACATTTGGGGAAGACCTTGAAGATTGCCAAGTATCGGATTTCATGCAAGTATCCCGTGTTCTCATGTGCAGACATGATACATTGGATCATCTCGCACACTGATCCCGAGATGATGACATGGAGCAGTGACATCCTGACAAAGATTGCTACCTTCAAGGCATAGGATTATGAACAAATGTACCATATGTTAAGCTAGTGATCACCATGGAGACACCCTTCAGCATGCTCGGCAGTAGTGCCAACTCCAGGGATAACTTGAAGAACTGGTTAAAGGATCCACCCAAATTCAAGATGACACCTAACCAGGTTTACAATACGAAGATACTATGGAAGGCGTATCAATAATTGGTCATATTTGTATGTCATTTGTATGGCTAAGAAAGCACGGAAACCTTCCTGCAGAGTTGGGTGATCGCATTGGATCAACTGGCCGGTGAAGGAAAAGCATATAACTGGTCCGACATGTTGGCTCACAGGCCGAAGGAATAGGTAACAAGAACTTAGTAGCGCCCAAAGGTTAGCAAGCATAAATCTACATGTTTTCCTACATCTTGGATGCAATCTGTGTCCATTAGGAGTTCTCAGGCTTGAAGTGGGCATGTACATCGGTGGAGACCTCTGTGAACACTTATTGTAAAATGTTGTTTGAATGCAGCTTCAGAGGAGTCATCACACAATTGTCAGATCATTTTTTCACCCCAGTGCACAAGATGATATTTGATTAGGATTTACCTTGCATGTCAAAGGAAACAATGGAGGCACTGATCGACATAGTAGATTGGTATGCCTCACCTTCCGACACCTTCATACGGATGTACAACGTGGAGAAGCCTCCGCATGTTTTGCCGAAGTTTGCCTTGGACAAGCTTGTCATGCAAGAACTATCATATCACATCTCGAAAGTATTTTCAACTAGGCTGCACCTGAAGAAAAGGGCTCTTCTATTGCGGATCGAGCTATACGAGAGATGAAATTTCAAGCATGCAGATGTCGAAGTAGAGGAGATCAAGAAATATCCATTCAACGATAGAAGCTACAATCTGTATGACTCGCATTGTTTTGTAAAAGATCACTGCGCAAGAGTACAGTTTCAATGGATCCACAGGGCATGTCATTGGGTGGTGGAGGACCCATGGAGATATTGCTATAGTTTCTCCAAGCCCAAAGAATTGGTCGGCATCACTGTGGAATGGTTAGCGAAGCAACATCCAAGAGAGCACCAGCAGCAGTAGTAGCAGAGGTAAACATATCGGCGCACGACAAAGGAAAGAGGAAGATTGTCAACCACGTAGAGGCAAAGCAAAGTTGCAAGTTCCGAGTAGACCCACTTGTGCAGAAAGCATCTTTGGCAATAGAGGTGAAGAGGCAACAATGTGATAGGAGGAATGTGCAAAGGCAGAGAGAAAAATGGAGAATGGAAGAAACAAAGAAGGAGTTGCATGAGTTGAAGGAGAAACTCTGGAAGGAAGAGGAGTTTCACAGACAGGAGAAGGAATCCCATCAAGAGAAAGTAAAATAGGGGGCGCAACATGTACAGACAGATGAAACTGTGCCTATACAGGTAGTCAACTCATTTGAACAGCTGGCACCAAGCAGACAGGGTGAGAAATCGCAGGAGCATGACTTCGCTCAAGAGATTGAACAAGAAATTGAGCAAATGGATATGGACATGGAGCAACAAGATTTAGAGCAAGACATCATCCTCATGCCTTAACACCATGAGGTCAACCCACCAGCTTCACCGAATCCAGAAGTGGAGCAAGTCCCAAGCGACCAAGGAGACATTGATATCCTTGGAGACAATCTAGAAGGGGAAATGCAAAACATCTCATTCGATGAGTCCCAACATAGAGTTGTGCAATCTCGCAGAGTGTCAACTGCGGATGATCGCACATCTCTTGCATAGTTTGAGGAACGAGTGATTGTGTCTGACGTGCGCAAGCATCCAACAACATTGGTCAATGCTACCAGAGCATGTATCGAAGCCACTAGTGAGAGTGTTCACTTCTTGATAGCTGAAAACGAGCGAATGGCTAAGTAGTTATAGATGACCAAGCAGGGAGGAGAAATGCTTAAAACATTCGCCCAAGCAGAGTTGAAGAAGGAAATACTGGATGAAGTATTGTCCCTTGACACAATCATGCGGGCATTGTATTCCAAGTTTGGTACTGTGCATAAGGAAGTTTTCCATCTCAATAGTTGGCAACAACGATCTGATAGGAGATCACGTATCTTGTTGAACATGGATGTTGTTGTTGATTACATGAAAACATGGACAATGAGATACAAGGGAGCCCCTCTACACTTGCCCAAGATGATGAAGCCTAGAGCAGTCGACCTAAAGGCACACATCTGGAGTCAGATCCAAAACTATGAAGATCTCCTACAGATCATCACTAGTTTGCAGGTTTCCCATGCACGGGTATTGAGGAGGATGGATGTTGTTGTGCATGCACATGCGATACAATCTATTGGGACAGTCACCCAGGCAAAGACAAAGGCACAAGTTTGACTAGAGCTTGACTTGTACTTTGATGATTTGATGCACATAGCCACTAGCCCAGACTTGGTGATCAATGCAAACACCATGCATCAGTATGTCGTTGGTATGGTCGCACTCAAGACAATAATGCACATGCTATCTGACAAGTTGGAAATATGAGCTTGAGTAGTGTCCCCAAATGCTATGGAGGAAAGAGTTTGTTTCCAGAAAAATGTCACCTTAGAGTACACGGACACCATCACGGACTACCGAGCTTGGCATTAGTTTTCTACTGTCGACCATCGTGAGGATGTCAAAAAGCTAGTCTTCCCATAGTTTTCTGAGTCATAGTGATGTCTTGCATGAATTTCTCAAGACTATTTTGTCTTACATAGGTACATGTGCAGATTGTGTGTAATGTCTTGTCAAGTGGAAGTTCAAGTGTTGATATCTAGACGTAACAATCATAGAGTAGATGAAAAGTCACAAAGGGGAATTTCAAGGGATACCCTACCATTTTCTATATATAGTCCCTCATAACTCATTGTAAAGAGTTTTGGCCAACCAAGCTTCTGGTAGGAGTATCTTAGAGAGAGCTTGGACAATATTGTAACGGGCCTTGGCTTCTCCACTGTGCAGAGCTAGTATATCTCTTTGGAGGAGAAAGCGGCAATAATTGTAACATTCCACTGTCGGAACTAGTGGTTGGTCATGGTTGTATTGTATGACTGGAACTTTCACTTCTTAATATAACAGAGCCAAAATGTTTCATGCATATGTCGTATTGTATTTCAGCTATCTTGTTTACTCTAAATCATATATGTATATTTTTGCTTACGCATGCATGTGTAGATATTTTTAGTATATGTATATATGAATCTTACTGAAATGTGTTTTTGGTTTAACCATCACTTTGGATTGCTAGCTTAGTTGCCTTCCATGTTGTCATTCATATTTCTGCGTTTGTTCCCTTCTTATCTCCATGCTTTCATAGGTTTCCAAGGGGTGCACTCACCTCACCCTTTATGTGTTAGAACTGCTCATGCACCTTCCTTGACTTGCTTCATATGTTACACCCTTGCTACCAACAGGGACATCTTACTTGCCTCTATGTGAAACTGCGGTCAAGGTGATACCATACGACTCACTGCTGAGACTCCTACACCAAACAATCTGAGGTATAGTTGGGACTTCTTACCGGGGAGATCCCCTGACATGTTGGAGGGTCCAACACCCTCAACATTTTTGGTGCTAGAAGGACGGCCAAATGACAAGCTATGTCCTCTCATCCTGTTTTGAACCTTTGCACATCTATCGGGGATTTTGTCACACTCACCCCTCCACTATGTTTTTCACATGCCAAATCTCTCAACATTATGAGGGGGTTTTTTGATCTCTTGTCTGAATTCATGTATGATGGTGAAGGCAAAGTGGCCTGGCTTGTGTCCTTACAAGACTTATTTGCCATGCTTGAGGAGGAAGATGGATGTTCTGATGAAGAGGCCAGTCTGCTCCTTGCATACACACTTCACGAATCCCCACAACGGTGGTGTTGCAATTTGCCTACTGGCAACGTGCACTCACTTGAGTAGTTCTGTGATCTCATTGAATCTACCTTCCACCATTTTGATCCAGAACCTCTTGAACAAAAAATGTTACAACAACGAATGGCCCCGCATGAATCACCTATGGATTTTTGGCAGCGCTTCCTTGTTTTGCAGTTTGAAGCTCCGAAAATCTAGATGAAATTTCCTTATCTTTGGGATAGATTTGAGTATTGTCTTAACAAATCATTCCATCCCAAGAAAAAGTTTGAGGCCAAGCCTCGCTCAACATACTTCAGTGATGGAGCTGCACAATCACAGATGGATATGGTCACTGTCACTAGTGAATGTCCGTCGTCCCCTCATCAAACAACTCCATGACTGTAGAGTGATGCGGGAGAATAGACACACACATTTTTTCAACTGTCACATCCTCCCAACATCACTTCACTTAATTTTCACACAGATTTGGTTGTGAGTCCATTGAGTTGTCACATGCATTTTGTACCTCAAGCTTTGTCTTCGTACTTGGATGATCCTTCGGATGATACTGTCTTGTGTTCTTCCATTCCAAACTCTACACGTTTTGTGAATGAGGATCAAGCTATCGACAGAGTTGGTGTTTCACAACCAACATGCGCTGTCATTCATGAAGAGTATGACTGGAGCTTGAGCATCAACACTCGGTGAAGGATGACTCCCTTCTATCTGAGCCCCCTCCATTCTTTCTTAACATCTTTGGTGAACCTGCCATCCATGATTTCACATGTGTATCTCCATCCACGAATGTACCCATTTTTCATCACTTGTAGAACACATCAGATGTCAGTCCATCATCCGACAACGGAGAGGATGAATTGTTCATTGAAAATCCACTTGAATTTTCATCTTCTTTTTCCAGAAACACAAGGGTGAATTCATCTACTTCTCATCTACCCCTTTGTTTGATTCATCAGATCATGAGGATGCCGATGAAATCATTGATTTTATTGATTGTAGCTGTCGTGATCTATTTACTCTCATATTCGATCACGATGATGATTTTATCGCAGTTGATCTTTTGAAGCCACCTATTTATGATGATCTATCTGTCGACGAATTCAAAACCCCCTAGACTATTGAGGCACTTTAGCCCAACCTAATCGTTATTTCAAGCCTTTGCTATCCTAAGGTTGGTTTCACTACCGACCAGGAAATTTTTGAAACACCAAAGACTCCTCATCACTCACACAGATCATACTTCCTCTACTCGAACTACACGATCCTATCGCTCATGCATTGGAGGAATCTTACATTACAAGAACACGTGCATGATGTAAGTTGTCTTTGTTTCTTTCGTTTTCTTGTATATCACATTCAAGAGTATGTGTATGCTTAACAGTTGTACACAGTGTCACATAGCACCATGATAAGTCCATAGACTGCATGTCATGTACTTGCACTCACTTATGTTATGTAGACATGCTTAAACATGGAGTGTGTTTGTCTTCATTGTTATATCTTTCTTGTTTTCTGGTTCACACAGCTGTCTTGCTCGTGGACCATGCCTTCACCAACATGGGTCAACCAATGCGCCGGTGGTTGCATTGGAAGTATCACTTCACGATCAGGCCCATGCACCGTTAGCTTAGGAGTAGGAGTAGTGTTTTCTTTTGGTTGTTTGCTTGCATGCTTGTTTTCTTACTTACCTTGCATGTTTGTTTGTTTTCTTTCTTGTTTTCTTACTTGCTTTACTTTCACATTTACTTCTACTTTTTCTTTGTTTTGTTGTTTTTCACTCATAGGTTAGTTTCGCATGAGACCGTGTGCAACTCTTGAAACAAGTTGGGTAAAGTACAAGAAGACTTGTACAAATAGCAACATGTGGTTATCTATTGTCCTCTCTCTTATGTAAGAACTTATTATCTTCAGTCTATGATACATCCATGGAAAATACATACTGTTCAAAGTGAACCTTGGTGAAAACATAATGCTTGTGTGCTAACTAGTGTCACCTACTCTAGTTGGTTGTTTTAGGGTTAACCCTTGGCAGCTTAGTCAAGTAGAGTAAGGTGAGGGGGAAAACCTTAACAAGCACGTCAAAGGTATATAATAAACTAATTCTTTGAAAGAACAACCTCTTCTGCTCTCAATAAGTCAGGATCCCTCTTCCGCCTCTGAAATGAATAATTGCTATGCATAGTTATGAAAATGAAAAATGAAAAAAATGAAAAGTGAAAAATTTTGAAAAACGAAAAATTAATAAGGAGAAAGAAGAGAAAGGCTTCCTGTGCAGAGAGGTGATGCAAGTAACTTTGTTGGGGTACTAACCAGGCTCACTAACAGCAGAGCGATGCTTGTGTTCCTGCATGACTCCACTGGGGTATTGTCTAGGTCTGCTAGCAGTGGAGCAACACCAGAGATTAAACTAAAACTCTAACGACTATACTACTTGTGCACCAATACACCCCCCATACCAAATCGAAAAAAATGTGTTCACTTGGCTTGGAATGTGTGTCAATCGACCAAGAGCTTGGTAGATGATACATCTTACAGTCAAGAAGGTGTGGAAACCAAGACAAACAAAGAACTAAAAAATACTTCCGGAGGTGTTAGACTTGCTTTTCATGAACAAGGTCCATTCAGAGAGCTGGAGTTCTACCAGTGTGTCGCCAAGTGTTGTAGCAGCTACAACCACTCTCGAAAATTCTTCCTTAGCTTCGTTTTGGAGCCTCCATACCAACCATCCTTAGTAGCATGTCTTGCACTATCAAGCATAAGGGGAATTTTGAGGTCTAAAATGGGCCTCCTAAGAAAAATGTACAACCAAAGTAAAATTTATAACAACCAATAGGATTCAAGATGATGATTTCAACCATGGGGGATGATTCACCATTTTTGGAGTAAAAAATTAAAAGTTTAAAAAATAATAAAATAATAAAACTACTCTTTTAACCCGTATTTTCGAATTATCTCCCTAAGGTTTTACTCAAATTTCACTCGAGATTACTCCTTGGATGAAAAATTTGATTTCTCATCCAAGGAATACCCATGTTGCATACTTTTGATGGACCCTGCTACATGTGTTGAGGAGGTAAATCCCCTCTGCAGACATAGGCGATCCCTACTAGCCCAAATGGGGTCTAGCAACAATCATACAACGCTACCACGCAAGTTCCTAATTGCAAATTAAAGACCAATGATGAGGGCCTACCTGGATTCCAATGCTAGTGCTTGGAGAAGAGTTGACACTCCCGTTCCTTTGCTCCGGCAGATCACGATCCCCACGATCTCCATGAATGGACACCTGCACATGCAAAGAACGACACAAACACAAGCATAAAATCCAATAGATGCAACTATATATCAGTCAGAAAGGATATAACTCATCATCATTAAAAAGAACAATAAGAGTGGAACCATAACAATAGTCATCTATTAATGATAAACAAAGAAGAATACAACCATAGTTCTGACGTCAAATCCTCCTTTGGCTGGGTGATCAGCAGCACATGTCTTGCAAAGCTTGTTGGGAATGGGAACAGCTCTCTACTCCTTGGTTATTTGGACAAGAATCTCCTTACTTAGATTTGGCCTTATGGGAATGAAGAAGGCTCTTGCAGCATGAAGGTCTTGGGTAACTTGACAATTCTCAATCTCTGGAACTCTAGAACTATCTTGCCTAAGGAAAATGGACAAGCTTTTATAGATAGAGGAGGGGGAGTTGGGATCATCCACAATATTCATGGGATTGGCTTTATCACTAAAGAAGCTTCCATTAGAGGTGGCAAACCACTTCCCCTCTATGGAGATTCGAAGCCAAACCACCCAACTCAAGATAGATTCAGTCCAGGAGTTGGTTAGGATGAATCTTCAGATGTTGGTTTGTTAAAAAACATCACCCATTTTGGCTAGCGCGAGTGCGACTCTATGACAGAGCGCCAACTGGTGCGCCCTCTTTGGAGGACTTCCCCCATTGGCGCGAGTGATGCACAGTGAAACCGTGCCAATGGAAAAAGGGTTGTTTTTATGGGTTTTTGGCAGGAGATGTCTTCAAGGCAAATGAAGTTCATACTCAGGGGAATATAATGCAAGTGTTTCCAGGTCATGTCACTTCTCACAGGTCCCGAAATGAGTCCTGCAAGGTGCGGGAGAAGGGGTAACAAGGACGGTGACAAATTGTTGTGTAACAACATGAAAAATGAGAAATACATGAAAAAAACGTGATTTCAGTCACATTTTTTTCATGTATTTCTCATTTTTCATGTAGTAGGGTCCATCGAAAGTATGCAACATGGGTACTCCTTGGATGAGGAATCAAATTTTTCATCCAACAAGTGTTTTTTCTCTAAATTTGAGTAAACCCATAGGGAGATAAGTTGAAAATACAAGTTGAAAAAGTAGTTTTTTATTTTTTCCCTCTAAAATTTGATGTTGTAATCTAATATTATTTTATTATTTCCACTATTATTTTATAATTTCCTTAGGAGGCCCATTTTAGACCTCAAAAGTCCCCTCATGTACATGAGCTTCAATGGTTTTCTAGAAGATTGCCAGTTTGTGCATGATAGCTTGCTTCATTCCCCTCACAAGTTGCTTTCTGAGACTTGGTCTAGCTGCTGGCTGGGCAGCTCCCTCAAGAAATTGTGTAATTCTGGAGGGGAACCAGTTTTCCCTATAGAAATTGCGGAATCCTGTCCGGCAGCCTGCTAGGCTTAGAAACCGTGCAATCCTTCTAGTCAACCTTCCTAGAGAAAATTGCATAATCTGACCCAACAGGACTGCTCAACCAAAAAATTGTGCAATTCTGGGCAACAATCAACTGCTTAGCCCAGAAATTATGCAATCCCTCTAGGAAGAAAGCCCATCTCCCTCCCAAAAATGCGTAAATTTCTACCTCAGGCAAGCAAGTTGCTGCATGTGCCATCGGGTTGCTCAGTTCCACCTGGGACCGAGAAATTTGAATTGCATGCATGGGCTGCGTTTTCTTGAAATAGAAAAAGAATCATGCAAAAAGCATCCCTAGATTTTAGGGATCTATTTTTAGCAGTTAGAGGTTACATGCAAAGATTGTTTTAGAAACTTTCTTCCAAGTGTTTCTTTTTCCTATATTTGTGGCATGGGCGTCTTGAGCATCAAAATTATTTAGTCGATGCTTCAGTGCTCATTCCTTCACATCAATATTGGAGCTCTGACATCCCACAACACATCTAGGAGTCTTCCACAGATCCAGCTCAACTATTTCTAGGTTAGTCGGCTTAACTTGTCTTTTGTAGCATTTCTGTCACTTTTTGTGTTTTGGCTTGTGTGAGTGTTGTCTACTTGATTTCTATGAATGCTTGTTGTCGTTTACATGCATATTAGCTTGTACTAGCACCATTTCAGTTTTCATTAGCTTGTCACTATTGTCGCATGCATGACACTATTTTGCACGAACGGTCATTGATTCGGTGACTCACTTCACACACATGCATGTTGTTCCATTTTCTGAATCTTTCTTTCATGGTTTGCATGCATGATCTTTCACTCCTGCTTACACTCAGTATCGCCATGCATTCACCTCCATATTTTCTTTCAGTTGCCCGTTAGTGGGTCCGACAAACCTTAGCTCAAACTCTACCTCACCAAGATAGAATTGTGCAATACTGAGAGGCAAGGCTCTGCCTTCATCCTAGAAAAGGTGCATTTCTGCCCAGTGACTGTCCTCTAGTCTTGCATTGCGCAATTCTGAGAGGAAGTGACTGCTGGCCCAAAAAATTGCGGAATGTAGTCATTCGGCCTGCAACCTTGCTAGCTGAAATTGCGCATTGTGAAATCCCAACAGCCAACATGCCATTATGAATTGCGCATCACGTAGTTCTAGTAGCAATCTAGCCTCCCAGCATCCCGAACTACTTTTTGCGCAATTCTGGCAGCCAGTCTCCTGGCCTCCTAGGAAAAATTGTGTAATCCTTGCCAGCCAATCTCTAGGTATGTTGCATGTTGTTCATCAAGTTCGCTTTGGTTTTGGATGATAGATTTCTTTCCATGCATTTCTCAATGTCTCCAGATCTAGCAAGCGTTTTCCCACCTCTCATCGGTTCAAGATCAATGGCCTCCAAGAGACTAGGATCAAAGGATACTAACAGAAGTGTAACTGGAGCAGCAGTTGAGCAAGTGTCTATAGGTTTGCCGATCTACAAAGACACCAAACTAATGTAGACAAGGACATCAAGTTGAAACGGAAAGAGGTCAATGATGCATCTAAAGGAACATTTGAGGAAGACCTCGAAGATCGCCAAGTCTATGTAAACATTCACAAGTCTGGCTTGTACCAGATTGCATGCAAGCATCATGTGTTCCCATGTGCAGACATGGTACATTGGATCGTCTCGTACACTGATCTTGAGACGATGACATTGAGCAGTGTCAGCGGGACAGAGATTGCTACTTTGAGGGCACAGGATTATGAATAGATGCACCATATGTCGAAGCCAGTGATCACCATGGAGACACCCTTCAACATACCTAGCAACAATGCCAACTCCAGGGATATCTTGAAGAACTGGGTAAAGGATCTGGCCAAATTCAGGATGACACCCAACCAAGTTTACAAGATGAAGATATTTTGGAAGTCATATCAATACTTGGTCATCTTTGCATGTCATTTGTATGGCTAAGAGAGCCTTAAAACTTTCCCGCAGAGTTGGGTGATCGTGTTGGACCAACTGGCCAGTGAAGGCAAAGCATGCAACTAGTCTGACATGTTTGCTCATAGGCTGAAGGAAAAGGTAACAAGAGCTCAGTAGTCGCCCAAAGGTCAGCAAGTAGAAATCTACATGTCCGCCTACATCTTGGATGCATTCTGTTCCCGTTAGGAATTCCTGGGCTTGGAGTGGGCATGGACATCAATGGAGACCTCTGTGAACACTTATTGTAAAATGTTGTCTGAATGCAACTTCAGAGGAGTCATCACACAACTGTCAGATCATTTTGTCACCCCGGTGCACAAGATGTTATTTGAGTAGGATCTACCTTGTATGTCGAAGGAATAATGGAGGCACTGATCGACATAGCAGATTGGTATGCCTCACTATCCGACACCTTCATACGGATGTACATCGCGGAGAAGACTCCGCATGTTTTGTCGAAGTTTTCTGTGGACAAGCTCATCATGCAAGAAGCATCATATCACATCTCGGCAAGATTGTCCGCTAGGCTGCACCGAAAGAAGAAGGCACCTAGGCCCGCTCTTTCATTGTGGATTAGGTTATACGAGATATGGAATTTCAATCATGTGATGTTGAAGTAGAGGAGATCAAGAAATATCCATTCGATGCCTAAAGCTACAATGTATATGAACCACATTGTTTTGTATAAGATCACTACGCGAGAATATAGTTTCAGTGGGTCCACGGGGCGTGTCATTGGGCAGAGGAGGATCCATGGAGATATTGCTACAACTTCTCTAGGCCTAATGAACCAGTTGGAATTGTTGTAAAATGGTTAGCAAAGTAGCGTGAAGCATCATCCAAGAGCGCACCACCAGCAACAGCAACAGAGGTAAACATACCGGGGCATAATAAAGGAAAGAGGATGATTTTCGACAACGCAAAGGCAAAGCAAAGCTGCAAGTTCTGAGTAGACCCACTTGTGCAGAAAGCAGCTTTAGAAATAGAGGCAAAGAGGCAACAACGTAATAGGAGGAATGCGCAAAAGTAGAGAGAAAAATGGAGAACGAAGGAAACATAGAAGGAGTTGCATGAGTTGAAGGAGAAACTCTGGAAGGAATAGGAGCTGCGCAGATAGTATAATGATCCACGTGGATGTTGGTGGCCACCCAACTATCCCACTTGGAACCCCACAACTATCTCTTTCAACTTTCCAGTTTCCTTACTTGTAGCACAGTTTACTATTTTTAGCAGGTTTTTTGGGTCCTAAACTTCCAGAGCCATTTTGAGGCCCTAAACGACGTTTTTTGCGAAAACTAGGAGCAACATAGGGCCATGGATCATATTGCTCATCCCAAAGTTGTATTCCTCAGATAGATATTTCTAATGAGGTATTGTGCATGTTAAATGTAGATTGTATGCCAAAGTTACAACCCTTAGAAGTTGATCTACCAATTTACCCAAAACGGGGCCCATAGTTTGGCGCTTCATCTCCTAGGGTTAGGTTTTTGGATGTTTAGGGTTTTTGCATTGTTTCTAAACAATAAATAGGCCTTCGAGCCTCATTGTAAGACAATTTAGATGCATGTAACCACAACATCTCTTCTTAGAGATAAGCTACCATCGCCCTAGCTAGTTTATTTCCATTTCTGTTTGTAAGCATATTTTGGTATTTTACATTAATGAAATGAAGTACTATTTCTGCTACATCTCTCTATTTATGGTTGTCTCTATAATTTGTTACATTCTTGCTTAAATTTAGATCATAGAAGGAAGTGTAGCAAGAGAAGGTACAACAGGGGGCGCAACATGTACAAACAGATGAAACTGCGCCCATACGGGTAACTGACTCATCTGAACAATTGGCACCTAGCAGATAGGGTGAGCAATCGCAGGATCAGGACTTCACTCAAGAGATTGAACAAGCACTTTAGCAGATGGATATGGACATAGAGCAATAGGAGTTAGAGCAAGACATCGACCTCATGCCTTACCACCAAGAGGTCAACCCAATAGCTTTACCGGATCCAGAAGCGGAGCAAGTCTCAAGCGACCAAGGAGACACTAAGATCCTTGGAGACAATCTGGAAGGGGAGATGCACAACATCTCATTCGATGAGTCTCAACATAGAGTTGTGCAATCTCGGAGAGTGTCAACTCCGGATGATCACACAACTCCTACACATTTTTAGGAACGAGTGATCGTGTCTGACATGCGCAAGCATCCAGCAGCATTGGATGATGCTACTAGAGCATATTATGAAGCCACTAGCTCGAGTGTTTGCTTATTGATAGTTGAAAATGAGTGAATGGATAAGGAGTTACGACAACCAAGCAGGGAGGAGAACTAATTACAACATCTGCCCGAGTAGAGTTGAAGAAGGCAATACTCGATGAAGTATTGTCCATTGACACAGTCATGCGGGCATTGTATTCCAAGTTTGGTACCTTGCATAAGGCAGTTGTCCATCTCAACGATTGGCAACAATGATCTGCTAGGAGAGCACGTATCTTATCGAACATCCATGATATTGTTCATTACATGCAAACATCGACAATAAGATACAAGGGAGCCCTGTTACACTTGCCCAAGATGATGAAGCCTAGACCAGTTGAGCTGAAGGCATGCATCCAGAGTCAAATCCGAAACTATGAAGATCTCCCACATCTCTTCAATAGTTTGCAGGCTTTTGATGCATGGGTATTCAGGAGCATGGATGTTGTTGTGTGCACACATGTGATCCCATCTATTGGAATACTCACCCAGATAAAGAAAAAGGCACAGGTTTGACTAGAGCTTGAGTCATACTTTGATGAGTTGATGCACATAACCACCAGACCAAACTTGGTGATCAGTGTAGACACCATGCATCAGTATGTCGTTGGTCCGGCTGCACTCAAGACAATGATGTGCATGTTATCAAATGATTTGGATAGAGGATCTTCAGAAGTGTACCCAGATGCTATGGAGGTTTCCAAAAAGATTTCAACTTAGTGTACACAGACACCATCGCAAACTACTGAGCTTGGCATTAGTTCACTACTGTCGACCACCATGAGGATGTCGAAGAGTTGGTCTTCCCATAGTTTTTCGAGTCATAGTGATGTCTTGCATGGCTTGCTCAAGCCTATTTTGTCTCACGTGGGTACATGTGCAGATTTTATGTAATGTCTTGTCAAGTGGAAGTTCAAGTGTCAATAGTTGGACGTAATAGTCATAGAGTAGACGAAGAGTCATGAGGATAGATGAACAGTCACAAAGGGGAATGTCAAAGGCCACCCCACCCTTTGCTATACATAGTCCCTCATAACTCATTGTAAAGGCTTTTGGTCAACCAAGCTTCTGATAGGAGTATCTTAGAGAGTGCTTGGACAGAATTGTAATGAGCCTTGGCTTCTCTAATGTGTAGAGCTAGTATATCTCTTTGGAGGAGCAAGCAACATTGACCGTAACTTTCCGTTGTTGGAACTAGTGGTTGGTCATGGTTGTATTGTATCACTGGAACTTTCACTTGTTAATATAACAGATCCAACATGTTTCATGCATATCTCGTATTGTATTTCAAGTATCTTTTCTACTCTAAATGATATATGTATATGTTTGCTTATGCATGCATGTGTAACTATTTTCTATATATGTATGTATGAATCTTACTGAAATGTGTTGTTGGTTTAGCCATCACTTTCGATTGCTAGCTTAATTTCATTCCATGTTGTGATGTAGATTTTATCGTGTGTTCCCTTCTTAACTCCATGCTTTCACAAGTTTCTAAGGGGCGCACTCACCTCACCCTTTGTGTGTTAGAACTGCTCATGCACCTTCCTTGAATTTCCGCATATTTCACATCCTTGCTATGAACAGAGACATCTTATTTGCCTCTGTGAGAAACCGCAGTCAAAGCGATACCGTACAACCCACTACTGGGACTCCTACACCAAATGGTCTGAGGTCTAGTTGGGAATTCTTGCTGGGGAGATCCCCTGACACGTTGGCTAGTCTAACACCATCAACACAATAGTAACAATAATTGTAGTACAAGAGGTTAGTTGTAAATATACCTTCCTCATAAAATGACTAACTCATAATTATTTACTATATCTTTTAGGAGGCCCATTTTAAACCTCATTTTGCTAGCAAAAGGTCGACAATGACACCGAGTTTTTTTAAAAATATCTCAATCACTAAAATAATGCAAACACAATTTGGGAGATAGACAAACAAATGAATCCAAAGTCAAATCCTTTAAAAATATAGCTAAAGTAATAAAAAAACATGTCTTGTATCTTTTAAAGATCTTGAGAAATCCAATATTGGATAAATTATTCAAATTCTAAGTCATTTTGCTAGATTTATTGATAATCAAATGAACATGGAATCAAAAATAAAATTCATTAAGGAAGAACTAAGAAATTACAAATTCATTCAAAAGGGACAGAAGTCTAGTCAGTTATGGGTGGATAGAGGAATATATTGGTTTTTATAACATGTTGGATAAGGATTTTAGAGTGGTGGTTGAGGAATCTAGAGAATATATTAATGTGTTAGGAACCATAAACTCCATATTTATAGCTTTCATCCCAAATAAACCTTATGCCTCTTCATTTGAAGATTCCAAGCCAATATCATCATGTAATATTGTTTATAAAATTATTTTTGACACACTAAAAGGTATTTGGTAGGGGAAATTTCAAAGGAGTGATTTGGATTTCCCTTTAATAAGAAAATTCATGATGTAGTGAGAACAACCTAGGAAGGATTACACTTAATCAAGACAAAAAATGTTAGTATTTGAGATAAAGTTAGATCTTGCAAAATCTCATGAAAGGTGATTGGTTATATGTTAGGTTATTATTTGCTTCAATTAGGCATGAATTTGCAGTCCATAGATTGGATAATGGGATGCTTGTCATCAACATATTTTGTTGTATTAATTAATGGGTTACCTTCATGGTTCTTTAATACATCAAGGGGACTTAGAAATGCATGTCTCTTGTCCCCTTTTCTACTCCAATTAGTAGTTGAAGGCTGAATATATTTTTCAAGGGTGAAAGTAGAAAAGGGGTAGTAAAAGGAATTAAAAATTTAGATGCAATGGTGATATCTCACTTGCTCTTTGTTGATGAATCATAATATTTGGATAAGGGTCCATAATGGAAATAGTAAGCATAAAGGAGATGATAGATATTTATTACAAAGATACAAGTATGGAGGTCAATATGTTGAAGTCCGTGATTCCTTATTCCTTATTACTTCAATGAAGTGGAGGATGAAGTGAAAGCTCACATTATTAACATGACTCCCATAAATCATTATGATGTAGATCATGGAGGAATAAAGTATTTAGGCTTTAATTTAAATCCAAACGACAATAGATACATTAATTGGATATGGTTGTACAATACAATTAAAGCAAGAATTTCAAATTGGTGAAAAATATGGTTGTGACCTTGAGAACACAGATTGGTGTTTGTTAAGGTCACTCTAAAAATAATTCTAGTGTACAAAATGTCTATTACTCAACCAAAGGAATTCTAATTAAAATAAGGAAAAATATGTTTTAATTTTTTGTGGACCAGGAAAAGGCAAAAAAAAGGGAATTCCACTAGTCAAGTGGAAAAGAGAGGCTAACCGAAAGGAAGTTGGAAAATGGCGTTTGAAATATATAAATGTCCTCAAAATGGCACTAGCTACAGAAAGCCTTTAGAGGCTAACCATAATGAAGGGCTATGTGGAAAAGTAATGAAAACAAAATATTTAATAGAAATTTCTATAAGATTGGTTGAAGGAAAATAAGAAAACACAAGGTTTTGCAATTTTATTGAGAGCTTTGGTTAGGGAATTTCCTGTAATAAAAAAATATCCATCCTAATAAGGAAAGGTAATAAAGTGAGATTTGGTGAAGACCCTTGGATTGGGTGCAAAGGAAAATTTAGATTGCCAAAAGATTTGATAAATGATATGCATGTCATGGGGATCTATTCATTAGAAAATGTGGTCAATCTTAATAGTTGGAATGCATGGCTACAAAAAAGGAAATCAACACAATTTTGGAATTTGTAGGGGGAAAAATAAGAGGCATGGATTCAATTTGTGTATGTGTTGAGACGTAGTGTTATAAAACTCATTGATCATGAGATGTAATAAAGTTTCCAAAGCTGAGGGGTACATGGGAGTTAATTGTGAAATTGGGATACATTACCAAAATGGAAGAAAGTTAGGAAGAAGAGGGGATATGACAATGGAGACAAGTATTGAAGTTGGATAGTGCCTTAAAATAAAATAAAATAATCTTCATACAAGTGAAGAATATACGGGTGTCTTGTTTGTCACATGGTCCTTTGCTAGAATAGTATGGAATGGAATTATATAAATTTCAAATGGAAGGGACAATTGGGAACACGAATCTTTGATTGATTGTTATTTATCCTAGATAACAAACAAATATGAGAAAGATTCTAAGGCTTGACCTCGTTATGTAATTTGGAGTTTTTAGCTATCAAGAGATAAAATGTTTTTTAAAAGTTTAAATTTATATCCAATTCAAGTTGCTCATAAAAACATGCTTTCTTTTAAGCATATTTGAAAACCTACAAAAGAAAAGACTCGAAGAAATTGAAAGGAATCGGTCATAAATTATGGCAATCCAGTGAGGTATTATATGGGGCATATCGAGCACAACTTAGATATGCGTATGGGAAGGGCTATTATCTTTCTTGAACATGCACACTAAATTTATTTGACATATGTTGCTAAGCAAGGGTGAAACAATCATGTTGAATTTTATGATTTGTGGCTTATTTTGAAAATAACAACAAACAAAGGATTGAAATAATTGCAAATGTTTGGAAACTTTAAGATGTTGATGGATCAGGGTAATGATGGATGCCAAGTTGAAAATATTGTTATCCTCAATTATGAATCAATTTTAGGAACTAAAAGGGATTGTAGGCCTAAGGGAGTCATTCTACATCCCAATGTAAAACTTGAAACAAGCTTCACTTAAGGTCTAGGAGAATCCATGAATAATCCAAATGAGTGTATGCACTCTTCCAAGTTCTTCACTTAGAAATTGAATTGGGCCTCAAGAATTTCATTGTAATAGGCAACTCAAGCCCAATTATCAATTTGATTCTCTCTCAAACTCCCTTGTTTTACAACAAGATAGTTTCCATTATAACTCGGTCACAAAAATGTTGACAATTTCCAAAAAAATATTATTTCATCTAGTCCTTTGAGAACATAACCACCAAGAAAATGTTTTAGCAAACAAACTCACTTCTTTAAAAATGGACATGCTTAGAAAAAACAAGAAGAGGGTTTGTCCTTCTAATTAGTTCCTTAATCCATCACCTTTCAAATTGGGGCACATTACATCTCATTAATCCAACATATGGCACTATATCAAATGCTCCATATTGCATATGACATGGTAAAATTTAAAAGAATGTATGCATCCCTTCATCATTGCATGGATTTAATTTGATTCACCCTTTGAACTGCACAACAAGATTTATCATTGGTGTTGTGGGATAATGGATTTCGAATTGGGAGATTGCAAGGTTGTCTAGAGTGAGGCTGCCCTATTGGATCTCCATGTGGTAAGAACTTCACTCTCCTTTTGGTCGATCTATGGAATTGTTGCTTGAAGGCCCTGACATTAATTTTCTCTCTATGGATGGAGTCTCCATTTCATTTCCTATTGGAAATTTGTTGCATGGATTAATTCAATTAATTCTTGGGCTATTGGTTATGTTTTGTTTATTTCATTGTTTGCCACACTAGATTCTTAGGCTATTTAAGCTAGTTGTTCCTCTATTTTTCTTAGGGATCAATCATAGGCATTTTTTCTCTGTTGGTCTTTTGGGCATCTACATTTGAGGGCCTAGTCTTCGATTTGTACAAAATTAAGCATTGTAGTTTATGCAATTTGGGGTCATTAGGTGGTTTGTTAGTTATCTATAATTGGTCGTGGAGTGGAGTTTTATATCGCTTTGGCCATAGGGTTTTAAGATGTGGAATTCCAAGATCATCCTTGGAGAGTTAATCTGATTTTGAATTGTACTCTTTGTAAATATGTACAAAGGATAAAACAACAGATCTAGCTTTTACTTCGTTATCTATGTAACAAAGGTTGGAAAAATTTATATTAAAAACACTATAGCCGTAGCTAAACAAAAAGGTTTACAAAACTTGATAGCTTTAAGATTTAAACAAAATGGTTAGCTCTTTTATCTGGTGAAAAGATAGCATGCAAATGTCCAAGATTATTACAAGTGAATAGTTTTTACATGTATACCATCTTCATAAAACACCTAAAATATCATTGTTTTTCTAAATAAGATTTAGTTGAAAACATGATGATTATTAGCCTCTTCTAGCCTAGATTGGTAGGATGACTCTTTGTTTTCAATGTCCATATCCTTAAGCATTTAGTGAATAATATCATCTTCCATGAGTTCTTGGTGAATAGAGTTTGTGGATATGAACAAGCACTTGAGCAGATGGATATGGACATGGAGCAATATGATGTCCACAAACTCTATTCACCAAGGACTCATGGAAGATGATATTATTCACTAAATGCTTGAGGAAATGGACATTGAAAACAAATAGTCATCCTACCAATCTAGGCTAGAAGAAGCTAATAATAATCATGTTTTCAACTAAATCTTATTTAGAAAAACAATGAGATTTTAAGTGTTTTATGAAGATGGTATAAATGTAAGAACTTTTCACATGTAATAATTTTGGACATTTTCATGCTATCTTTTCACCAAATAAAAGAGCTAGCCATTTTGTTTAAGTCTTCAAGCTATCAAGTTGTGTAAACATTTTGGTTTAGCTACAGCTACATTATTTTTAATATAAATTTTTCCAATATTTGTTATATATATAACGAAGTAAAAGCTAGATTTGTTGTTTTATCCTTTGTACATATTTACAAAGAGTAAAATTCAAAAGCAGATTAACTCTCCAAGGATGATATTAAACGGCCACTCCCTTTTGTAACTACTTGCATCAGTTTTCTGCCATATTCTAACCCTCTATTCTCTGTGCTCTCTGCCAACACCATACCACCAGTGACCATAATTTGAACACTCTCTCTGCATACATGCTTCCTACAAATATAGTTGTTGTATTACATTTTCTGTTGTCTGTTGTGGTATGGCTGTCTTCTGTGTACTCAAAACTGCTCCATGGTATGTACTCGATGTTACTATTAGCAATGGCATCCTCCTCCTCTCCGTCAGCACTGTGTCGTGCTTGTAGAATGATGGGGAGGCATTTCACTATAGACTGAATTTTTACTGAACATCTGGAAAGAATTGAATATTTTCCATGTGTTTGAGGGCCTTGAAATTAGCAAGGTGATTACCAAGTTGCCTCTACAGCAGAGGGATAGGGATAGTGCACTCTTTGGAATGTTATCAGTGGCCCATTAAGCAATAGAAAGCAGCGATTTGCCTAGCTTGTGTACAAGAACTGTTGGAGCATCTTCAGACATCTGCATCACGCTAGCTCTATGATGCACATGAAGAAGTGAAGGAGTTCAGGTGTACACTGGTAGGAACCACCCCCCTTTGAATATGTTTCATCAAATGCGTTGAACATCCGGCAATTTTGTTTCCACCTCCCCGGTTATTGTGTCATATTACGATTGACTGTTGTATTAATTTCTATGCTATCACCTCCACGCTATCCTATTAATTTATGTGCCTCCACATTGTCCCATTAATTCCTCTCCATATATGCACTCACACCCCTCACTGCTCTTGGTTTTGAACATTGTATACACCACTCTCAGCCCTCTCCCATGGCCCTCTATATGGAGACCCATGGTAATGCATGAAGGGAGTGTTAAAGCTACCATACCTCGTTGGTATACCTCTATCCCAAAATATTAGATTACATTTTTTTGCATTCCAACCACCAGAACTGCATTTTTTTCCACCAGAAGTATTTTTTTTACAGTACACAGATTTTTACAATGCATTCATTGATATCTATTGTGGGAGGGGTTCTCACCGGGAAGGATAACTACCCAAAATGGTCATCAAAAATCAAACACACTCTCATTTTTAATGAGATATGGAAAGGAGTGTGTGTTAGAAATGGAGACAAAGAGCCATAACAACCTACCTCAGACAAGGAATTCGCCATTTGGAAAAATAATAACAGCAAGGCTTATGCATTGATTGCAGCGTCAGTAAATGAAGAGGTGAGTTGCCATATTTCGCCATTTTCAAATGCTTTCGAAGCCTTACAAAAACTAAAGGAACTCTATGACTTACACTCTTCACTTGAAGTTTTTCAACTCATGATTAAATTGTTCACCCTTGAATTACAAAATGATGATCCTCTTGCTCTTGCATCAGAAGTAAAATCTATTATGCATGATATCAAAGTCACTAATGTGGAACTGGATATTCTTTTGATAGCTTTTCTCAAGGAACTTTATCCCACTTACTCAAATTATCTTGAGTCATTGCAAGCAAATGGAAACCTCAAAGATATTACCTTTGACTCCCTTGTGAAAACATTTGCTGAAAGAGAGAAATATTTTGGGAAGAAGACAACTCCTCAGTCTTTTAAAGAGGTTGTGTGCCTTGCACATAGAGAAAAGAATCTTTCTCAAGAGTCTTCCAGAGGAAGAGGTGGTCGAAGAGGAAGAAGAAGAAATTTTAGAGGCAGGGAGGGCAGACACTCTCAAGGAGAAAAGTCAGATTTGCACTGCATACACTGCAAAAGAGATGGATCACATGACGCATCCACATGCAAGTTGCCTTGGGACAGAATTGAGCAGGAAAGAAAACCCAAAGGTAAAACTAATGACAAAGAGAAAGGTAAAGCACATGAATCCGCTCACTATGTTGTGGCACACTGTAATATTGGAGTAAATGAAGACTTATATAATGCTTCACTTGCTTCCTGGAAAAATGATTGGTTGCTTGTTTAGGAGCACCTTGCCACATGACTTTTAGAAAATATTTTTTTGAAGAATTTACTGACAATGTTGATGGAGCAGTATAATTTGCAGACAAATCAAAACTCAAGCCATCAGGGCTTGGCACAATCAGGCTTAAATTGCCTGGTCTTCCAGACTTTCTTCTGCATCACGTTTTATATAACCCAGAGCTGAGGAGAAACTTGTTGCCTTGGGTCCACATCCACCAGCAAGGACACTCCATTCATGAGAAAAGCATCAAAACACTCACTTTTCATGACGGGATTAGAAGAAGAAAGGCTTCTCAAGTTGAAGGGTACCTCTGCTCATGCACAAAATTTCTCATACAATTCTCATTATGAACTAGGTACATTTCCATCAATTTTATTATGGCATGATAGATTTGGACACTTGAACTATGAAAACCTCCATTTGTTGAAGAAAAATGGTGTTACTGGTTTGCCTACAATTCCTAGGAAACTTAAGCAATGTTATTCTTGCATTCTAAGAAAGCATAGCAAACAATCTTTTCATGATTCACATTCCAAAGCACATAGAAAATTTGAACTCATTCATTTAGATTTATGTGGTCCAATGCATGTTCCTTCTACAAATGAAAATAAATATATGCTGACATTTATTGATAACTACACTAGAATGTGTTGGGTTTATTTATTGAAGAACAAATCTAATGCTTTTCAAACATTCAAGAACTTTCATACATGGATTGAAAATTATGCACAATCTCATATTGGCTCTATTTACACTGACAATGGAAAATAATACACTTCAAACGAATTTGAAAACTATCTTCACCAACATGGGATCAAACATCAAACAATTGTGCCTTATAATCCCCAACAGAACAGAGTAGTTGAAAGAATGAATAGGACAATCTTAAATATGGTGCACTCCATGATGTTTTTCAAAAATGTAAAATTGATGTTTTGGGCTGATGTAGTTCTATGTGTTGTATATGTAAAGAATAGATGTCCATCTAATGCTATTAGAAACAATACTCCTTACGAAATTTGGTATGGGCACATTCCTTCTGTAAAGCATCTCAGGGTCTTTGGTTCCACATGTTATGCCTTGATACCAAAGGTACATAGAAACAAACTTGGTGCAAGAAGTTGTGAGTGTATCTTCCTGGGGTATTCAAAAACCTCCAAAGCATACCGTCTCTGTGATGAAGTCAATAAAAAGTTTGTTGTATCTAGAGATGTAATCTTTCTTGAATCATCCAAAACTGACAATGTTTTTTAGCGGCAACTTGATCGCTTGGATAGATTCACAAATGCAAAATCATTTCAATAATTTGATAATCATATTCCACATCTTGAAGGGGGGATTCCTATACTAGATCAACCTGTGGAATCTTCTTCTGAAGCACTCTCTCCCCCACATGAAACTCCAACAACGGATGATACTTTGAGTGATGTGATTGACAAAATTGGGAGACTCAATCTTGATTCAGTCCCAACTCAATCAAAGGAGCAGACTGGACCATCTCAGAAAGGTCCCCCAAAGTGGCTGACAAAAACACTTGAAAGTGTTCATTTTGAAGGGGTTGGAAATATAGGAACTAGAAATTCAACCTAACAAAATGGAGGTGATGTAGATGACTTTGATTCACCTATTGATATGGATGTTTCTTATGATTGTGAATTGAATTTGTCTACAGATTTTGAACCAACTTCCTTCAAAGAAGTTTCTTCTCATGATGAATGGAAAGAGGCAATGCAAAAGGAGTATGATTCCCTAATAAAGAATGGCACTTGGAAGCTGGGTGATCCTCCATTGGGAACCAAACCAATTGGCTGCAAGTGGGTCTACAAGAACAAGTATAAATTTGATGGCTCACTTGACAAGTAAAAATACAGACTTGTGGCAAAAGGTTTTGCACAAAAGGAAGGGGTTGATTGTGTAGGTTTTAACCCCATACAGAAATTACCTGCATACGAATTCTAAAAAACAGAAAAATAAAAGAATGCGAGAGCATAACACATAAAACACATATACACAGAGATTTTCCCACTGGATCCTAAAACCGGGACTACCAGCTTGATTTTTTATTATGTTCCTTTCAATGTTATAATACATATTTATACATGCCTAAGCATCCAATACCATGGAATGAAAACCATTGCATCCAATACCATGGACTGAAAACCATCGCGTTGAATACCATGGACCGAAAAACCATCGCGTCCAAAAAACATGTGCAAAAATCATGCACAAAACCATAGGTGGGTCTGCCCAACCTAACATAGGGTCCAAAATAAAAATTTTAAACCCCCTGTTAACTACGTGGAAATAATATAACACAACCCAACATTCTCCCACTTGTTGTTTTCTTTCCACAGGGGGCCATAAGAGAGCTTAGTCATTTTTCCAGCCCTAAAATTCCCATTGTTTCTCTACACCAGGAGAACTTCTCAGAGCTCACATATTTTGTCAATGAATCTGCAATATTCTTCAAAGTGTCCACCTTTACCAACAACACCTTTTGGTCTTCTATCGTATCCCTCACAAAGTGATACTAAACATCAATGTGCTTTGCCTTTGAATGATATGTAGGGTTCTTTTCCAAGAAAATTTCACTTTCGTTGTCACATTATATCCTTTTAGCTTCCTGTACTAACCCCATACTTGAACACAATCTCTGCAACCAAACTGCTTCCTTGCTTGCATGAGTGGTTGCCATGTATTCTGCCTCTCTAATTGATAGTGCCACTACAAATTGTTTCTTACTCATCCAACTGACTGCACCTCCAAATAGGTTAAACAAAAACCCACTTGTAGATCTTCTTTGATCCAGATCTCCAGCCCAATATGCATCAACAAAGCCATGAATATCCAACACTCTGTCCAATCCTAGTCTTCCTTGGTAGCACAAACCATAATCACTAGTGCCACACAAATACCTGAAAACGCGCTTCACTGCTATCTAATGCTCCTTTCTTGGTTTTGACATAAACCTGCTCAATACTCCCACTGCATGTGCAATGTCTAGTCTAGTATAGACCATTGCATACATCATGCTAACGACTGCACTTGCATATGGAACACGAGACATATCCTCTTCCTCTTCTTGTGTCTTGGGACACTGTTCAGCAGATAACTTTACACTTACAAGAATAGGAACCTTCACCGATTTACTATCTTGTGTATTAAACCTCTGCAATATTGTATTGACATACTTCCTATCGTTTAACCAGAGCTTCCTCTTTTCCCGATCTCTTTTAATTTCCATGCCAAAAATATAGTTTGCAGCACCAAGATCTTTCATGTTGAATTTGGAGGACAATTGGGTCTTCAAATCCTGGATAATTTCTTTG
>APFE030012003.1:0-15838 GCA_000404065.3 Pinus taeda
TTACATGATGTTTCCATTGATTAGCCATCCTAATGGGTAAGGTATTCGATGATTTTGTCTTTCCAAACGCAAACTTTTAACTAAATATTCAGAGATTAGATTCGCCTATGATCCACTATCAAACATTGTATCTATCTTTGTATGCTTAGAAGTTATCCTTATGTTAAACAAATCAAATCTCTTATCCTCATGTGGAGGATTTATGTTAGATGAATATGCAATAGTTTTTGATCTTGAACTAATGTTGGAGGTTTTACCTATCGTAACCATGATGGTTATCCTCCTTTCATCACCTGAATCTAAACTTAGATCTTGCTGGACTACTGCAATTGCCTTCTTTTCATTCTTCTCCTTAAGTAACCTTTTGGGCTTAATTTCTAGATAAAGTTTCCAGCACTTCAATTCATCATGACCGATTCTCTGGACATGAAGGGTCTGCCACCTGATTCAATATTTATGGCCTAAAAACACACCTCGTCAAAATGTATGGCCTGAACACATACCACATACTTAATATTATATGTGTTGATATGATATTTTCTATAATTAATTAATTTATGATAAATTAAGAGGGAAATAAAAATACAAGTAAATTTCTTTAGGAAATAAAAGGTTAATTTAAGATGATGCCCACATGAAAGAATACAATATAGAAATACTAAAACAAGAAATTGGTAGGAATTTTTTCTTTTCTTCAAATTGCACCATGGTTCCATAGTTAATCAAGTCTGTGAATTATAAAGCTGTATGGTTCTATGATTTTAGTATTGAAAAATGTGTTTAGTTAATTATAATTAAATTCGGATGATCATATAAATTAAACGAGTCTGTGAATTATAAAGATGTATGGTTCTATGATTTTAGTATTGAAAAGTGTCTTTTGTTAATTATAATTAAATTAGGATGATCATATAAATTAAAAGATTGGTAAACATTAATAAACATATCAAAATTACATCTTCATTATACATATCAATATCATAAAACATAACTAAATTATTATTTTCATTTTTTATTATTATTATTATTATTATTATGATTAAAAGAATAAATATATTAGTTAAACATAAATACACTGAATTCCTTCGATCCGATTGAAACCCTCCATGCCATGCCGGTGTGTTGTCTATAAGTAAGATCCATCCATCGCACTACAATTCCAAAACGCAATTTGCAATTCCTTTTTCTATTATCGATTCCGTAGAATTCATCATTTTATTTTCACTTTATATTAACAAGATGGTCATGGACATGAAATCCAAGAAGACGGAAACGGCGCGGTTGTGCTGGATATCAATAGTAGCAATGCTGTTGTTAACTTCGACGATTCTTGTGACACACGCTGCAGCTGAAGCTGAAGCTGCTGCCGCTAAGTCTAACGAAGAAGTAGGTTCTGGAAGATTGGCAGAAGGGTCAACAAAGGCTGCATCTGGGTGCCACAAGCCGGGCTACCCTGTGCCCCCTCCTTCTCACTGCACTCCATCTCCACCTACCCTGTGCCCCCTCCTTCTCACTGCACTCCATCTCCATCTCCACCTCCCTGGTCTCATATTTTGTGCTATTAAATCTCACGAGGAGCACATGCACATCACTAATGTGGTCTGGTCTGCTTGCTTTTACCTTAGGTTCTCATCACCTCCTAGCAAGTAAATAAATAAATGCCATTCATGTAATGTAATCATTTCGCAAAACATTTCTGTTATCTCAATCTCAATAAAAGTTTGGTGAACTTTGTTCATATAAGTTTTAAAATAATGGTTACAGTTAGTTATTTCTGGATGATGATATGAATGTCTCTTTTCTCTGAATAGTATTTGAACACATTTATATTATCAGTGGTGATAAACACATAGTATTACATATCATAAAGCTTTATTAAACCTAAAAATAGTATTTTTTAAATTTAATTAATATTTTATTTTTCTCTTTATATTGATACTCTTTAAACTAATATAATAAAAATTCATTTTGGCCTAAAGGATTGTAAGATTATTTTATGGAAAAATTGTGAAATCATCTATTAATTCTTAGGATATAAATAGTGTTTACAACTTTCTAAATGATTTGTTCTTATCATGATGTCATAAGGGTTCCCTTCAAGGATCAAATATAAAGACATGGTTTGAGCTCAAGGCATGTCAATTAATGATTAAAAATTTATCATATCTCATAATGTTTTTCTATAATAAATTGAATATCCATCCAAATGATACAAAATAAAACTTAATTTCTGGTCCATTAATATTTCTAAAACTTGTGTATTAAAAATATATATATATAGTTCTTAACCCTTTCATATATCATAAAAAAACTATACATGGCATGCATGTAAATTTAGTCATGAATCAACTCTAAGATATGAACTAAATGATTCATAGTATTGCATGTTCATCCTTAAATATTTTCATTCTTTTTTTGTTTCTCATTGTAATTTTTTTAGAAGAAATGACATGTGCTTCGAGTGAAACAAGGAACTCATACTTATGATTTGGACTACTTGCCATGTTGTTCAACGAAATTCTTAGTAATGACTATGGTCATATAGGAAAATTGAGAGAATTCGTACCTAACAACCTTATTATGATAAGTTATTACATCATATCTATTGTATGAGATTCATTCTTCCTATATCTAATAATGTTCGACATCAAAGATTTCTCATTTGAATACAACTATAGATGTTGAGAAGGAAGAATGAAATAAAAGTATACATAAAGTGGTAATAAATGCTTTTATTTTTCTAATTTACTCTATTTTTTAATCATTGAATTCATTAAAACATGTGTAATATTTTTGGGACATATTTATATTAATATGATAATAATGTATATTTAGAAACATCTAAACCTATTTTTCAAGTGGCATTTCCTTACATTGCCTAGAAAATGCTCTCCAAATAAATGATTCCGAAATACATTAGTTGAAATAGCTCAAAACTAAATATTAGAGAGTAAAATGAGTATTTTTTTTAGGAATGACTCATCACTCACTTAGAATACTCACTAGAAAATTACCATAACGACCTATGACTACAATTGATTAGTCTATCATTAAAAATAAAATTCAATAAAAGGAACTTGTATCTTTCTCATAACACAACTTCTTAATGTGAATAGTGGGTTTTAATGTTTAGTAATGCACCCCAATTTGAAAAAGTATCTAGGTTGTTTTGAGTTTGAAGAGCTGGCACTTTTGGCCTTATGGACCGTTGAAAAGGTCAAAAATGTGAAGTTGAGGTGTACACTTGTATTCTAGTGTGAAAACCCTTTTACTAACTATATTGCAGATGTCATGACGAATTGTAATATTTAAATTTTTTGGAAATGTTAACACAAGTAATGGATCACCCTCATTATTTGTCAAGAAGGAAGTGGGGCTCTACTATGTAATTTTGATGATGGTTGTGCATTGTATGAATGTGTTGACATTATAATTTCAAATGATAGGAATGGAAGATTCTGATATGTTATTGGTTCTCTAATTTCCATGCTAAATTGTAGATGTCCTGCATACTACTCTTTGTAAAAAGGACGATTTCAAACTTAGTGATGATATGAATATAAACATGATGATATGCACTTTTGATTCCTATAATATGTGGCTAACATGACTTATAAAGGTGTAAATTGTTGATTTCTGATAGTATCCAATGTGTTCTAAGCTTCAAAAATTGTAGGGAGGCTTGGGCACATGTATTCCATAATACGTAGAAATCAGTTTGGGAAATTCCACCTCGAGACAGTTTTATTAAAATAATTAATTCTTTTTAATGGGTCCCTAAGTCTATGCTTAGTAAATTAAAATAATTAAAATAATTTTAGTTTTATCGCTAGAAATGTTCTGAATACGAAAATACACTTCTAACTTCTTAATCCATTTATCTAGATTTTCATGATTCATTTCACCATCATAAACAAGTAACTCAAATTTAACATCAAGTTTCAAAATATATGTTTTCTTAGGTTTCTTTTCCATTTCAGATTCTGCATTGGAAGAAGAAGATGATGATGATGATGAGGGAGATGATGGAGGTGAAGGTGGTTTATCATTCTTCCCTTTACCTTTGTCCTTCTCTGATGCCTTTGAAGAAGAATCTACATCTCTCCCCTTCTTGTATTCGTACAATTCTCCCAACATCTGCTACATAGTCAAGAATGCCTGCTGAAACTCTTCTTCACTCATCTTAGTTTCATTGTTTTCACCCAGGTCACGTCCTGACATGGTCGATTTATGATGGACTCGTCGCTTTCCAATCTCTAGATCAATCTGCTCAAGGATTCCTTATCCTCGTTGTGACTTTGACCTAGTTAACATTAAATGGCAAATTCTACAAATGCAACCTACTCTGATACCAAATTATGTGATCTGAAATTATCGTAAACTAAAACTGATGTAGAATTGATTGACCATTAATGATTTGAATGTTAGCTGAAAGTGTGGAAATCGAGGAAAACTACTTGAGAAGAAGACTTTATGACAGTTGATTAAACATAATAAATATGCATAACATAAGAGAAAATAGTAAAAATACGGTGATACTAAATAGCGAGATTGATGATGAAGTTCGTTCCTCATGGACTACGTCTCTGGGTCCGCTTTCAAGATGGACGACCGTTTTTATTAGGAATGAAAAGAATGTGTTGATTACACAAATATTTGATCAGTATAAATGTGCACAGAGGCACTTCTACTCATTTTCATCAGGTAGTCCTCTTAACTAGTTTTCCAATGCCTCTTACGGATTCCAATTCTGACCCCGGATGATCCTATAACACTAAACACAAAATTGCCTAAGACCTTAAGAATATGTAAGAAAAAAGTCAAAAAACCACTCTTCTCATCAATGAAGGAAAACTTCTCCTTTTAAAAGCCTCCAGGTTCATGAAAACCACCATGGCTAAATTCAGGGTGAATTTGGTTGCCTCAGGATGAGTTTTGGAACTTGTTCTTGTGGTTCCATGACACCTAGGCTAGTTTTAATGACCAACACATTTGTTGTTTTAACAACTTCAACAAAAAAAACCATAAATAAACTTTATAATAACCACAGGACTGTTGGCGGCTTGCTAACCGGGCAGAGGAGGTTGACCGCCCGTATGTGAATGGGGCGGTCTAACCACGACCTGACATCTCCTGGCTATCCCAATTGTTTCGGCGATGGCTTCGCTAACCACCCGCATGCGACAACAGCCCACCGGTTACATCTAACAGCCAACCTTCGACGTGGTTGTGATCAAGGCCTATGGTCTTGGTTTTATATTTGTTTTACAATTTTTTAACATATGAATATAGTCCAAAGTTATATGAGCATAGGTTTAGAGGTTTAGACTTAGGCAATGATTCATTAGGTATAGAATTAGGCTTTGATAAATGGTTTAGGGCTTAGGTGTTAGGTTAATGCCCTTAGGGTTTAGATTTTTAGCATTAGGTTTGTATTAGGTTTAGGTTTCACAAAATAACCTATGTACCTTTTCTTCATCACAAAGTTACATTTGTACCAATATCACAGGATGATAACCTATGTCAATAAACCATATCATACCCTGGAATGTGGATGACAACTCATAATGATGATCAACCTGTGAGGCAATGACATGACACATGTCGTCGACCAATCCTGGCAAAACTATTGATGGAGACAAGTCAACAGCCAGGTACAAACCCATATCCACTTAATGCCATGAAAACCATAAACATTACATGAATAACATGATCCATAACCAACACTATCAAATTGTCGACGCTGAACTGAATTGACGACAACACTAAATAATGATGATGACACTTGAACACCTACTCAATTGAATCAACGAAATCCTCTTAGATCAGTAACCCTTATCTTTAATATCATATGATCCTAATCTTTGGTAGTTTTTTTGTCCATCATTTTGATAATAAAAAAAGTAGTCTCCAAATATGTCTCGTTACACTATAGATATCTATTTTCCTCTATAGTTCTCGTGATTACATTCAACAAAACTGGGCGTAAAGTGTCCTTGTTCTTGTATTTTCAAGCTATATAAATATATTTCGTAACTTCCTAAACTGGCATTCAAATCTAAAGGGTCGAACATTTTTTAGAATCTTTGAATGAAATGAGAAATTTTCAATTAATACCTCCTTTCAGTATTCCATATCGACATTTAAAATGTATAAATAAAATTGTAATATCAGAAAAACAATTGTTAAAATTTGAGAAAAAGGAGTCTATGTATGGGCTCTCAATAATACTCAACAGTTGTTTTGTTACAATCAAATTGGAAAGGATGATTCCTATGTAATATTATCAAAATTTAGAAAAAAAATCAAATTAAAAATATGTAGACATAATACATAGTTTTACAAGATGAAATAATGTGGCTCCTTTCTGAATCTTTTCATCGCGAGAGAAATATTGAATATTTTCAAAGTCTTCAGTATTCCCTAGATTCCCAAATTCATCATTGATTCCTAAATTCATCATAATCAGCATGGTCAAACAAAATTGTAATATCAGAAAAATAGTTATTAAAATTTGAGGAAAAAAAACTACGTCCACACCCTGTTAAGTTCTTCTGTCACAATCAAATTGGAAAGGATGATTCCTATGTAATATTATCAAAAAAAAAAAAAAAAAAAAATCAAATAAAAAATGTAGACATAATACTTTGTTCTATAAGATGAAATAATAAGCATTGCAGGATATGTTACCCCTTTATATTTTCATCTAGACATAAATATTGAATATTTTCAAAGTCTTGAGTATTCCATAGAATCTCAAATTCATCATAATGAGTGGAGTTAAACAAAATTGTAATATCCAGAGAAAAAAATAAAAAATAAAAATATATGTTAAATTTTGAGAAAAAAAATATTTTTTTTTCCTATCACAACCAAATTGAAAAGGATCATTCATATCTAATATTATCAAAATTTGAAAAAAAAAAAAATATATTATATATATATATATATATATATAATAATATATATATATATATATATATAATATATTATATAATATATATCTTTTTTCTGTCTTTTTTCTTCTAAATACTTTCATCTTTATAAAAAAAAATTGAATATTTTCAAAGTTTTTATTACTCCAAGGATTCCCAAATTCATCATAATAAGAAGTAAAATCAAGTGGTATGATTAGATTAAAAAACAACTACCAGATTAACAAATATAAAATATAAGGTGGAAAAAATTTACAAGATCAAAAAGCACTAAATATAAGAGAGAAACAAAATACAAGATCAACGAGCACTAAATATAAGAGAGAAACAAAATACAAGTAAATTAATTTAAAATCACGTGCACATGAAATATACAATATACCAGTACTAAAATCAGAAATTAATAGGAAAACGTATATATTTTTAGAATCGTAGGCAGTTCAACGAGTACTAAATATAAATGGAAAAAATGGGAAAAATTAAAACAAAACATTAATACGATAACATGTTTATTTTTTAAATCGCACCGTGTTTTCGTAGGTCGAAATAAGGGAAAAACAATGAAAGTAAATTTTTTTTTAGGAAATAGAAAAGTTAATTTAGGATCATGCATACATGAAAGAATATAATACATAAATACTAAAACAAAAAGTAAGTTGATAAGAAAAGATATTTATATTTAAAATCTACCTAGATTTTGTTTATACGTAAGCAAATTTGTGAATTATAAAAATGTATGGTTTTATTTTTTAATATTTAAAATGTATTGAGTTAAGTTGATAAATAGTTTTTATTATATATTTCAATATCATAAAAATTAACTTAAAAAAATATAATAATATTTATTGATTCAACTTATCATAGAAATTATTAACTTGTAAATATCTCTTCCTATAATACCATGGTCAATACCACTACTTATCAATATCACATGCCTAATATTATATGTGTTGATATGATATTTTCTTTAATTAACTAATTTAAGCTAAATTAAGAGGGAAAAATTACAAGTAAATTTCTTTTGAAAATAAAAGGTTAATTTAAGACTATGTGCACATGAAATAATACAATACACAGGTACTAAAACAAGAAATAGAAATTGATAGGAAAAATTTTTATTTTTTAAAACACGACATACTTCCCTAGGTAATGGAGTATGCAAATTATAAAGATATATGATTCTATGTTTAGTATTGAAAAGTATGGTGTGTTAATTATAATTAAATTAGGATAATCATATAAATTAAAAGGCGTAAACATTGATAAACATATCAAAAATAAATTTCCATTATGCATCTCAATATCATAAAAATTTACTAAATTGTGATTTTATTTTTAAATTATTATTATTATTATTAAAAGAGTAAATATATTAGTTAAATATAAATACATTTAAAAAAATATGTAACAATATTCATTTATTCAGTTTATCATGGAAATTCTTAACTTGTAAATAACTCCACTTATATTACCATGGGCCAATACCACATACCTAATATTATATGTGTTGATAAGATATTTTCTATAATTAATCAATTTAAGATAAATTAAGAGCGAAATGAAAATACAAGTAAATTTCTTTGGGAAATAAAAGGTTAATTTAAGATCATGCCCACATGAAAGAATACAATGCAGAAATACAAAAACAAGAAATTAATAGCTTTTTGTTTTCTTCAAATTGCACCACAAGAAATTGATAGGAACTTTTTGTTTTCTTCAAATTGCACCATGGTTCGTAGGTAATCAAGTCTGTGAATTATAAAGTTGTATGGTTCTATGATTTCAGTATTGAAAAGTGTGTTTAGTTAATTATAATTAAATTCGGATGATCATATAAATTAAACGAGTATGTGAATTATAAAGATGTATGGTTTTATGATTTTAGTATTGAAAAGTGTGTTTAGTTAATTATAATTAAATTAGGATGATCATATAAATTAAACGATTGGTAAACATTGATAAACATATCAAAATTACATCTTCATTATACATCTCAATATCATAAAACATAACTAAATTATTATTTTATTTTTTAATTATTATTATTATTATTAAAAGAATAAATATATTAGTTAAACATAAATACATTTTAAAGAAACATGTAATAATAATCATTGATTCAATTTTATTTTTAATTTTATTTTGGCACAAACCATTAAGCTTGAAACCTTTTCTTCGAGGTGGAATTATTATACATATACATTTCTATGTCAGAGAGAGGGAGTTTGAGTTATATGCATTTATTTCTATTCTAGGTCACAACACTACTCATAATTTGGGGAAGTGGGTAAAGTATGTGTTAGGTGGGTGAATTCTCTAACTATGAAGTGAAGTTCTTGTTTTCTTTCACTACTCATAATTTGGGGGAGTGGTAAGAATATGTGTTAGATGGGTGAATTCTCTTATCTATGAAGTGGAGTTCTTGTTTTCTCCCTATGCGGCTACTACATTTACAGACGTACATTTTGGAATGACCACAATGAAGCCAATTATTTTCATTATATGGGATATATCTAACCTTCCCATATACCTTTCTCCGAGCTTGCAAAATTGATGATCTATTCCAATTTATCCATTGTAGGCATGAATGTGAGTCTCATGTGGAATTATGTTTATTTTTACTAGGTGAGATTGACAGACTTGTTTTCCCTATTTTGCAAACAAGTATCCCACTCCTTTGTAGAATATAAATCAAGACATTCACTTTCTGAGCTTTTTTGTTCATTTGTATGTAAATAAATTGTTGTGTTGTTGTCAAAGTTACTTAGAATTGTTGGTATTTTTTTATATGGAACCGAATACATACTAAAAATATTACATCCAATAAAAGTGTTGAAAGTATGGAAAACAGCATGAACATATTAAATTTCAATGTGCAAAATGTGTGCAAATTATTGAAATTTCTTATTCAACATAGATTAATTTGGGTGTGCCTTTTTGGGTGATGTTTTTAAGGACATGTTTTGACATGGATTATATCCACAAACTGTGTGGGGATATTAAGTTCCGGATAATCCCTATAAAATATGGTTTCATTTCTCAACTGAATGAACAGTGTCATATTAAGAAATTTCCTACTGAATTTTTAGTGGAGAAGGTGTTTTAGGGCTTTGACCCTAATAAATTCAACTTCACCAAAGTAGGCGAGGAAGAGGTGCTTTTCCATTTTGAAGAAAGCGAGCAAAAAAAAATTCAGTGCTTGGAAAAATTCCCTATCTTTGATAGTCCAAATATGATTGCCATAAATGTAAACATAAATAGCGAGGATGGAAGCACCTTTTGATGCAGTGTTTGAGCATTTTGAGTGCACTTTGATGCACTTCTCATGTTATTCTTTCTTATACTGTAGGTGAGTCCAATTGAGTGTTATAATGTGCTTCTTGAGTACTAGACTACTTTCCTGAATGCATTAACCATGATAGCTTGTTGTTAGAATTTCATTTGGTTGTCAAGGCTGGGAACCCATTTTCTCGTCATGGGTACAAGAGCCTCTGAGATTTTACAACTATAAACCAACTACAATTCCACTTAACTCCACTATTTTAGTTGCGACATTTGACTCCTTTTGGATTGAAACGATTTCGGTGGAAATTTTGAATAGAAATAAGAAGAGGTTAAATATTTCATTCTTTTTATTTTTATTTTATTCGATAACAAATTTTTAAACTATAGCGATATGATAACAACCGTGATATCTAAATATTGTGAAAATTGGCATGATGAATTAATGCAGAAAGGTTATTGCCTCAAGATTCCTTTCCTCATTGACAAAAGGACCCAAAAAAAGTACCATGAAGGTCTGAGAAAGGCAGGGTCAATATCATGGAGCTTCTCGACTATCCTGTGAGGGTCTGTTTTTTTAAGGGGGTAATACTTTGGAGGATCTCTCCAATGATGTTGGTAGTGTTATCATATGTCTTCAAGATAAAAGCATACCATACACTGTTCTCATTGCAAATTGGTGGCAAAAATGGTTTTTTGTTTCCTTAGGTATATTGTAGTAGCATATTACCAATATTTGTTCCTCCCTCATGTAGCAGTGTAGTTAACATTAATGGTTATGTTGAGACTTGTTTCTTTTAATAAAGTGTATAATCCTTTTTTATATTGCTAAACATCTCCGAATTGTGTATATAACTAATGCTAAGTAGAAAAACAGGCTTTGGGAAAGGTGGACTAAGATATATTAGACACTCAAGTTAATATTGTTATGTGGGAAAACATAAATGGTAAGTTCATTGTAAAAGGAGGATACCCCTATATACAAGGTTTGAGAAATAGTCTAGGAAATGTTTAGATAAATGGCTTCTTTGGCGATTCAAAGTTTTTGGGTTAGAAGCATATCAGTAATGAGCATTGTCATAGCTTTGATGAAGACATGTATAATATACTGTCGTAATGTACTCAGTGGTTGGAAAGATGGCATTTGATGCAAATTTTCTCCATGTATTGTTATGAGACTCTCCAAATGAGGGATTTTATGTATAATTGCAAAACCACTAACCAAAAATATAGTTCAGTGGATATGTAAGACCCGGTTTTATCATTTGGTTCTATACACAGCACACTTGTTTTGTCCCTTTCTTAAGGATGGATACATCTGTGCGGAAGATCTTGCTAGCTCTCACAAAGTTTGGTTCTTTTTTACTATTCCAATAAAATATAAATACTATCACAACTACCTAAAATTGGGCTGATATATTACTTATACCTAATAGTATTAACTAGACTTTTACAAAACATTTAAACAATCATTATCTTTGCAGATCTTGAAAACTTAGAACCCAAAAAGCTCAAAAATATCATCAAGAAATTGTTCAACAAACCAATAAAGTAGTGACAGAGGTTATTGAGAATCTATATCAAGCTCATAAATTACTATCAAAGAATTTATATTGAAGACAAACACCTCGTCTCAATGTAGAGGATCTCCTGTTATTTAATTTTATCATATTGAAGCATTTGTAATTTTAAAGTTTATTGATATTTATTCTCTAGTTAGATTGATTTTTTGCTTGTGTTGTTTACAAATCATTAAGCTCGAAACCTTTTATTTGATGCAAAATTCTAATACATATACATTTCAGAGAGAGAGAGAGAGAGAGAGAGAGAGAGTTTGAGTGATTTGCATTTATTTCTATTCTAGGTCACAACATTACCCATAATTTGGGAGAATGGGAAGAATATGTGTTAGATGGGTGAATTCTTTAATCTATGAAGTGGAGTTCTTGTTTTCTTTCTATGCAACTACTACATTGATAGACTTCGATTTTGGAATGACCATAATAATGAAAATTATTCTTCATTTTATGGGTTATATCTAGCCTTCCCATTTACATTTCTTTAAGCTTGAAAAATTTGTGATTTGTGCCAATATCTCCATTATTCGCATGAATGTCAGTCCCCTGTGGAATTCTATTAGGTTTCACAAGGTGAGATTAATACACTTTTTTTTCTCTATTTTTCAAATAGTTATCCCACTCCTTTGTAGGATTTAAATCAATACCCTCACTTTCTCACCTTTTATATTCATTGCTATGTAAATAAACTGTTTAGCTATTGTGAGAGTTAAAAATTGTTGGAATTTTTGTAGATGCAGGAACCTAATACATACTAAAAATATTGCATCCCATAAAAGCATTGAATGTATGGAAAATTGTAGGAACATATAAAATTTAAAATTGCAAAATGTGATGCAACTTCTTGAAATTTGCTATTGAACATACATTAATTTGGTCATGCCTCTTGGGGTGATGTTTTTAAGGACACGTTTTAACATGGATTCTATCCGCAGACTATGCGGGGGTAATAAATTATAGATCAACCCAGACGAATATGGTTTAATCTCTCAACTGAATGAAGGACATCATGTTAAGAAATTTCCTACTGAATTTCAACTATAGGTGGTCTTGTAGGGCTTCGACCCCAGTAAGTTCAACTTCACCAAAGTAGGGCGGAAAGAGACGCTTCATGCCTTTGACAGTCCAAATGTGTGTTCCATAAATTTAATTAGAAATAATGATTATGACAACACCTTTTCATGCAGTGTTTGGGTTTTTAATTGTTCATTGATGCATTTCTAATGTTATTCTTTTCTATGCTGCAGGTGAATCCAATTGAATAGGGGCATGTGGTAACTGTGCCTAGAGTATTGGAATGCTTTCCCAAATGTATTTACCATGATAGCTTATCGTTACCATTGCATTTGGTTTTCGAGGCTGACAATCCAATTTTTCATCTTGGTTACAATAGCCTCGAATATTTTGCAAGTATAAACCATCTACACTTCCACTTAAGTACACTATTTTAGTTCAAACATGTGACTCTTTACTCATTGAAACTATTTTGGTGCAACTTTTGAACATAAATAAAAGGTTAAATAATTCATCATTTTAATTTTTGTATTCAATACCTTATTTTGAACTATAGAGATATGATTACAACTGTGATATCCTAAAATTGTACAATTTGGCGTGATGAATCAATGTGGAATGATTATTATCTCAACATTCTTTCCTGCACCCACAAAAGGAGTACCATGGAAGTCTGAGAAGGTGGGGACAATATCTTGGAGCTTCTTGACTATCTTGCGAGGGGCCTGGTTTTTGAAGGGGGTAAAACTTTGGAGGATCTCTCTGATGTTGTTGGTAGTGCTTGGATTTGTATTCAATGTAACAACATACCATACAATGCTCTCATTGCAAATTGCTGCAAAACAATGTTTTCGTTTCCTCTGGTATATTGTAATAACGTATTACCAATATTTGTTCCTCCCTCATGTAGTAGTGTAGTTTGCATTGATGGTTGTGTTGATACTTGTTTCTTTTTATAAAGTATAGAATCCCTTTTTATATTACTAAATATCTTCAAATTGTTCATGTAACTAGCATTACGCAAAAAAACAAGCTTTGAGAGAAGTGGACCAAGAGATATTACATACTGAAGTTAATCCTTCTATGTGGAAAAACATGAACGCATTTAAAAAATTAAATGGTAAGTTGATTGCAAAAAGAGGATACCCCTATATACAAGGTTTCGGAAATAGTCCTGGAAATGTTTAAATAAATGGCTTCTTTTGGGGTTCGATGTTTTTGGCTTAGAAGCATATCAATAATGAACATTTTTGTACCTTTGATGAAGACATGTATAATATACCTTTGTGGTACTATACTCAGTGGTTAGAAAGATGACATTCGACACACATTTGCTCCATGTATTGTTATGAGACTCTCCAAACGCGGGCTTTTATGTATAATTATAAAGCCACTAAGAATATGTATCATTTTTATTTTTTTCGATTGGATAACGACTTTGTAACTATAGAGATATGATTACAACTATGATGTCTCAAAACTATGCAAATTGGCATGATGAACCAATGTGGCAAACTTATTACCTTAACATTCCTTTTCCCATAAAAAAAAGCACCCAAGAAGAGAGTATCATCGAAGTCTGAGAAAGGTGGGGTGATGCTTTTAAGATAAATGCATATGAAACAACTAAATCTTGTTGATATAGTCATTTTACTAAACAACATCACTTCAATTCCCAATAAAGACAATGCTCATTGAGCTCTTCACCCATTTCGCCAAAGAATGTCTTTACTCTTGCCAGCAGAACAAGTCAACGTTACAGGTTCATTACATCTTAAAAAAACATCGTCATGAGAGAACCATCACATTCAATAAAAGTCCATACCTACATTCACAAACCATCCATTTCCAAATTTCCAAGCTAGCTAGTACCCTAGAAGGGATCATTGATCTTGCCAACATTGTGCTCTAATCACGTGGATATAATTGTTAGTCAAGGCCTTGCTATGTAAAAATGTTGATGAATATCATGCTAAACCGATGGGTTATCAATCCGAATCTTTTTATGAGATCTTTTCAGATTTAAAATGATCGTGTACCTCTTATGAATATAACTCCCTCTAAATCTAAATCTAAATCTAAATCTCCCTTTGATACCTGTGGCTAATAGTCTTCTAGGACATTGGAATAGTCTCATTATTGGACCTGTGTTAAGGGCTTTAGAACAGCGATATAATACATTTGTTTGGACAACGCTAGGGCTTGTTAAGGCACACCTATCAGATCTCATCCCTCAATTGATTCTCCAAGGTGATTCCATCACCATGCTGCATCCATCATCACTATGTTGCACCCATCATCACTATGATGCATCCATCATGTTACACTCATCACTATGTTGCACTTCATCACTCTGCGACACCCTTCACTGTGCTGCACTCATCACTATGTTGCACTTCATCACTGTGTTGCACTTCATCATTGTGATGATCATTGTGTTGCACTCATCACTTTGTTGCACTCATCATTGTGTTACACTCATCCTATGTTGTGCTGCATCACTATCCTGCGCTTCATCACTGTGTTGCACTCATCATTGGGTTGCACTCATCATTGTGTTGCACTTCATCATTGTGCTGCACTCATCACTATGTTGCACTCATCACTTTGTTGCACTCATCACTGTGTTGCACTTCATCACTATGTTGCACTCATCGTTGTGTTGCACTCATCACTGTTCTTTTACCATGCTGCCACAAATGCCATGCTGACCTTCCAATCCTTGAAATATTGATAAGGCTTCTTCTGATTTGCGGATAGTAGCCTTCTCGTTTGACTATGACTAGGGCAAATTGTGACAACGAATCAAGTCACCTTCTAATATGTGATTAGGACCTCTTTTAGGCCTCCTTACAGCTGCGTATAGGGCTACTAAAGTGCCTTCACAACTTCATCTAAATCTTCCTTTGAGTCCTGCAGCTGATAGTCTTCTATGACAGTGGAATAGTGTCATTATTGGATCTATGTTAAGGGCTTTAGAACAGCGGCATAATACAGTTGTTTGGACAGTGGTTAGGGCTTGTAAAGGCT
>APFE030012005.1:0-32411 GCA_000404065.3 Pinus taeda
TAAGAGAATGTCAAAAATTTCCTCCTCCTTGACACATCTTCTCAAGATCTGATTTGGGCCAAGTTTGAAGAGATTGCCCCTAATCTAGGTGAAAGGGTGCTTTTCCTCACGATCTTGCTCTTCTCCTTTGAGGACAAATGTGGTGGAAACTGTGTTGAAACCAAGTAGTTTGCTATATCAGCAAACCATGGAGAGAGTATTGAGATAGCAAATAGGTGTTCATCTAGCATTTGATCATCCACCATTTCTTCTTCATATGTAGGAAAATTTACTCTAGACAAAAAGTGAGCAACAACATTTTCTTTACCAGGCTTATCGACAATGGTCAAATCAAACTGCTACAGTAAAATAAACCATCTAATAACGCGAGCATTTACATCCGGTTTGTTCATTAAATATCTAATTTCAGCATGATCAATGTGCACAAAGGTTTGATAGCCTTTGATATAATGTCTGAATTTTTTTAAGGAGTGCACCATAGTTAGGAGTTCCTTCTCGGTCACCATGTAGTTTAACTTTGCCTTTGACAAATTTTTGCTTATAAAGTATATGGCATAAGGTAACTTTTCATCAATTTTTTTTAAGGCTACTCCTATTGCTTTGTTCGAGGCATCTGTGTGAATGTGGAAAGGTAGGGTTCAATTTGGGCCTCTCAAAATTGGGGCAGTCACAAGTTTACTTTTCAAGGTATCTAGGGCTTCTTGACAGTTTTCAAACCATATGAACTCAACATCTTTTCCTAAAAGACCAAACAATGGAGAGGCTAACTTACTAAAATATTTAATGAAACTTCTGTAATATCCAGCTAAGCCTAGGAAACTTTTGACATCTCTCACCTTTTGAGGAGGTGGGACCCTTTGGATGATGGAAACTTTGTTGGGGTCCACCTGTAGTCCTTGTTGAGATATTGCACGACCTAGCACGGTCCCTTCAGTGATCAAAAATTCACATTTTTCTGGACTAAGGGACACGTTCATTTCAATACACTTGTCTAAGACTTTTCTAGGTTAGATAAAGATTCCTGAAAGTTAGAACCATAAGGAGTGAAATCATCCATATATATTTCCACTGCATCATGAACCAGTTCAGAAAATATACTCAATACTGCTCTCTGGAAAGTGGCTGGAGCGTTGCACAAACCAAAGGGAAGGACCTGATATGCAAAGGTACCCCAAGGACAAGTTAAAGTGATCTTATCTTGGTCTTCTAGGCTGATTTGGATCTGATTATATCCGCTAAACCCATCTAGGAAGGAGAAATTTTTTTTCCCTGCTAGACCATCTAACACTTAATCTATGAAAGGCAAAGGAAAATGGTCCTTTTTAATGGCTTTTTTCAATTCCTGATAATCGACACAGATTCTCCACTTACCATTTTTCTTTGGCACTAGCACTAAAGGAGAGACCCATTCCGTGTCAGAGATGGGGTAGATGAATCTTGCATCAAGTAATTTTTGCAATTCTTCCTTAACCATGTCTTTAAGGGCTAGATTCATCCTCCTTTGAGGCTACCTAACTGGTTTGCAATATTCCTTAATGTATATATGATGAGCACATACTAACGGGTGCACTCCCTTCATCTCCTTATAACTCTAGGAGAAGGTGTCTAAATGTTTTCTCAATAAGCTGCACAACTCCTTTTCCTGGGAAGTGGATAGGGATGGATTGATTTTCAAGGTTCTTTCTAAGCTAAACTCTATATTCTTAATGTGGAGAGAGGTTGGGTCGGCCACAAAGAAATCAGTTAAGGGATTGTTTTTGGTTTCTTTCACCATGTCCTCTAATGGAAAGTACTAGGGGGTGGATTCTGAATTAAATTTTCAATGATATCATCCTCATCTTGCAGTTTCCCCCCACGGTGGTTTCTAATGCACAAAGTGGTGCAGAATAGACTTCATCATCATCCTCCTCCTCCAACCAGAGGGGTAGATCATGTTCTAGCAAGGTTTGGGCAGGAGGGTATAGGATTAATTGTTTGGACATATGCTCGTTCTTGATGGTCATGTTCCCAGCCCGACAACTAATATAGGCATCGGTAGTAGCCAACGAGGGTCTTCCCGGGATGAGATAATACCTAGTGAGATTTGCCTTCACTTGGAGAACCAGGAAATCAACAGCGTACTCCCAAGAATCAATGGAGACCATCACATCTTCCACAATCCCCTCAAGGGTCATGGTGGAGCAGTCTGCTAGCTGCAGTACTATCGTGGTCTTCCTCAAGGAGCCCTAGAGGTTAAGTTTGAGAATGGTGTCCTTTTTCATCACATTAATGGCAGCTCCTAGATCAATCAAGGTGTGTGGGATCATGGTGCCATTGATGTGGACATCAACTACTGGGCTTCCAAGGTTCATATATTTCAGACATATTACCTACCCCAACATTAGGTCAAACAGTTGTCTTATGACATTGATGGTTGGGGCATCTATCTTGCACCTACCTGGATGACTAAAGCACTTCTCTTTGATCAACTGATTGTATATAGGCACATCTTTTATGGCTTGGAGAAGTGGTATCTTTACACATAACTATTTCAATTCTCCTAGAAGTGCAGTTTCTTCTGGGGTGGGTTGTGTTGTCCTAGATAGTCTCTCAGGAAAGGGTGGAATTGCTTTAGGTTCGCTTTCCTCTTTATCTTCCTCAACCTCGCTAGGGGGAGGCTGGCTATCTGGGAGAACCTTCCCAGATCATAGGTTAATCTCCTGAATCTCCACAACATAAGTTGGGCATGATGGTTCCCCACTATATAATTGCTAAGCTTGTCTGTTGTTCGGGTTCCTGTTCAACTGGGAAAGAATTTGGGGTTGCCTTGGTGGAGCAGGAGGCAATGGTTGTGGTTGAACAGGTGGTGGAGGCAAAGGAGTGGGAGGAGATTTATACTAGGGCCTCCACCCCTAATGAGATGCATTCCACTGAGGTTGTGGCTGAGCATAGGATTGGAATGAATGAGCAGCTGGTTAGGCATGGTATTGAGATGGAAAGGACCAAGGAGGAGGTGTGGACTAGGAAGGATGAGCAGGAGGGCCCTAAGAAGGTATGGAAGTTACTTGGTTGGGGTTGTAGTATGCCTGAGATGTCCCTTGCATCCCCTACTGGTATGGTCTAGGTCCATGCGATCTCCTTTGGTTCATGAAATAAAGTGGTTGAGTGGCTTCTTCGGCCCCTTGGTATATAGCTTTAAGTCCGGGCAAGGAAGGGTACTTATCTGTAGAATGATCTTCTTCACAGACTAAATAAACCTCTATAGAGTTCAATGGGCATTCATTCCTAGGATGCCTCTTGGTGCACCTAGGACAAAAAATGGCCAAAGCCCTCTCTGCTTCCTCTTGTTTCCTTTTGATATGCAAGGTATCCATTTGCATGGCAAGAGTCTGCAGCTTCTCACTCTTGAATTCTTCCAGCATGTTTCCAAGTTCACCTTTGATGGATGAATTGGATAAGGAGGTACTGGCTATGGGTTGAATCCCCTACCTCTCTTTCTGGCTACTCTAGAATGGTTTCTAAAGACAGTCTTTATTTTCTCATAAGGTAATTGGTAGATGTCTCCCCCGGCCAGTAAATGGAGGGTGTCTAGAAGGTCTTCTGGGATTCCCCTGAGCAGGACCAACTTCAAAGATTCAGGGTCAAGTGTGCACCTGACACTTTTGTAACTAAGTTGGAACATCTCTTCATAATCTTCCAAGGATTCATCACTTCCCATGGTCTTTCGGAAGATTTCTTCCTTGGTATCTTTTGACCTACATTAGTCTTGGTATTTGTTATTAAAGGCCTACTGCATCTGAGGCCAAGTTGTGATGTTATTTCCAAGTAACCCCATGAACCAGTGTAATGTTGCATCCTTGAGAGTAGAAGGGAATAGTTTCAACTTTTTCTCATCTTCTACATAGTCATAGGTTCGGCAAATGACAACATATTCAAATAAGAAGGTGTCAGGATCTTCTGTCATCAAACCATGGAAGTGAGGTAGGGCTGAGAGACTTATATTCTTAATTTTAGTGTCCCCATTGGTCTCCCGGATGGGAAAGGTACCCTCTATTATTTCTCCATTCCCCCTAGCATTTTTGTTCTCAGCCATTGTCTCAAGAGGGATGTTTTCTTCTTCTTCTTCCCCTATAGGTTCTTCAAATATCTCTAGTTGTTCACCTAAAGGTTCTTCTTGATCACCACCACCGAAGAAGAGAGAAGGTTGGCTACGTGATGTAATGGGGGTGTTGGGAAAGAATTTTCCTGAATTATCTATGTTCCTACGAGGCATGAAAGGAAATCCTTTTGGTTGGTTTTTGATTTTTCACTGATTGTACCTGCAAAACTAAAATTGATTGAAAAAACAAATTGAAACTAACTGAAATGAAATTGCAGAACTGTAAAGGAAAGAAAATGAAATGCATAACTGAAAGCAAGGAAATGACTAATCTACTTTTGCTGAAATGGAAATTACAGAATTGAAAATGAAAGCAAGGAAATACAGAAACTGAAAGAAACAATTATTCTACTTTTGCTTAAATGAAATTTGTAGAATTGAAAATGAAAGTAGGGAAATCCAGAAACTAAAAAAAACAACTACTCTACTTTTGCTTAAATAAACTACTTAGCAAAATGTTGCGATAGAAAATAGAAGAAAGTAGTAATCACAAAATACTATGACGCATCCCCAGCAACAGTTCCAAAATGTTGGTGAGCACCAGTATTGTAGTAATAATTTTGCAACTCCTGGGCTTCCTACTTTACTTTTATGAACTCGGTAGTTTGTAACAAACATAGAAGCGATGGTGTTGTATGCACAAGTACTAGTTCTTACTGCATGCTATCACTCGGTCAGCTGGTGCAAGATTACTAGGAGCTCAATCCAACTTCTATTGATTTTAGTAGAGCCTTTATATGTGATAAAAGAGAGGAAATCTTACTCTACAGAGGCTACTCTACTTGCAAAAAGGAAAAGAAGACTGGAATGTAAAGTAAACCTAGCAAACCCTACTTAACCAACTAATCCTACTTTTGCAGAAAGAGAGATGAAAAACCATGAAATGAATTCCATTACCTACTCAGGAAGTAAACAACATATACTCAAGCTATTTCTAGAAGTAAATGAGCAAAAAACATCTTTTCGGATTTTTATGTATTTTTATGTGAAATTGTCATGCATGTAATTTCTTTGATTGTGAATGTGACAACAATTAGGTGGCAATAGAGGGTAGTTTTGGGACTTGAGAAGATGTAGGATGGTGTGGATGGATCTTAGGAGGTCTCAAGTGGCCTTCTAGAGGTTTTTCCCACAATCGGACTTCAAAACGAAGCCTACAGGAGGCTGCAGGGGATCTATAGGAGGTCTACAAGAGGATGCCGAGAGAAGTTTTGAAGGTTTTGAAGGTGTGAGAGAGGGTGGTAAAGGTAGCTGAAGGCTGGGATGATGTGTTAAGGTGCATAGGGGTCACCAAGGATTGCTAGGAGAGGAAAATATGGTCGGGAGAGAGGAAGCAATCCTATGGAAAAATGCAGAAAACTAAGGTAGATTTGAGGTGAACTTTGGGCGACATGTAGGGCATAGATCAAGGAGAGAATGTGATGGCTGGTAGGCTAACTTTCTATGAGAATATATTTTTTGCAAAAGGACCTGAGAATCAAACAAGGAGATCAAGCAAGCAAGGAAGCTAAGTACATCAAAAAACATAATTTTGCATCAAGCTAATCTAGATTATGAGCTATGGAAAGAAATGTTAAAAAATGCTACAATGAGAGAAAGCATGGAAGGAAACTTATTGCAAGACAGAAATGAGCATGGTGAAAGAGATCTAAAGAAAATCATTAACCTTCTAACAAACAGCAACACTAGAAATCCTATGGAGAAGGAAAATCTATGTTATTGTGGCAGCAAGAGGGTCTTGGCCTCAGTTCATGGTCCCAAAGGGAGGAAAGGAGGCTAAGGCTCTGTTTATTTCCTTTTATATCTTCTTTCTATCACTATTCAACTAGCTATGGAAAACTCAAATGGAAACAACCTTCTAAATCACCAAAAGCAACCTATTCTTAACCAAGAAAGAAATTCATCTAACAACAACTAATTCATAAATTGAAACAAAGCATAGAAATACAAACAAGAGGAGATTCGCTACTTGGATTGGGCCCTAACCCAAGAGATTCATCCCTCTGAGGTAACTAGTGCTAGCTCAAAAAGGATCTCATCTTTATTATCAAAATAATAATAAGATTACATGAAATTGTCAACAAAAGTAAGCTCGAAGTTGAGCAGAGCAAGGTTGCAACAAAAATTCGAATATTTGACTATCTTCCGGCCCTAGGCCTTTCTACTTATACAACTGAAGCTCCCAATAGCTTCCTTGAAATCAGGGAGGCTTGGCCACCAACACTTGAGATAAACATAAATTATCCTCCACTTGCTTGGCTACCTCCTAGTGCATTGATTTGGTTGTTTGTGCTTCGAGCTGCATGAAGGAGAATTTGAAGTGGGGAGTCATAAATGAGGGGGACACCCTCCTATAAATCCTCTCCTTTATCCACTTCGAATCATTGCTACCAATTGTCCATTAAATCTTTGACTTTATCTTCAAAATTCAACAAAAATCTGCATTAAACACATATTAGACTCCATGGCAACATAACCAACCCAACTCACTCCATAAGCATAAATATAATAAAAAAATATGCAATAAGCTAAGAGAATGGTTGATTAAACTATGTTAGGAGGAAAAATGAGCCCATATAATTACCCATTTATGGGGCTCATCAATAGGCAGCATGTTGCTCTTGAACATGACACTCTTCTGCTTTTTGTGTCGGGTTTGGGATATCTTCACTTAGTCACTTGTCCTCCCAGGTTTGGGTGATCCATTTTTGTCTCCCATCTGACTATTCCATTTTTTCATCATGACCTTTAGTCCTATGTTGATTCAAACGTTGCCACACTCTGGATTCCTGTCACTAATGTTCAAGAGAAGTCTTATCTACAGTTATTTACCTATACATTGTTTGACCATTGTTACAGTCTTGGATCTTATTCACTTCATTCCACTTTATTCCTTGTTTCTTGTTGATGATGGGGGACTCATCATGGCCCTCCTTCGACAGGTCACTTCCTGTCGACTTTAGCTCATTATCCAGGAAAATGACTTAAAAACTCCCTTTCAGTACCTTAGAGATCGCCCGCCTTAATGGAAATTTCTTCACATCCGACGATAGCTATTCATAATTTGCCTTTGATCAGATGATTCCACGAGTGTTTGACTTCATCTTCATTATCACATTCACGGATTTTGCTGTCATACCTTGAGATTCATTGTCATTATTGGTGGTTTCTCTCATGACTGTTAATGGTCCACACCATTGCTTGGTAATCAGGTAGTTTTCTAGCATGTTCGACTTTGACACATTTGTTCACATGTTAGAATTCGTACTTTGATTGGGTTGGGATGGAGCACAAGACATTGAGTCTTGTCTGATATGACTCAGGCTACGTGGAGTTATGTGTTATTCATGATTGTACACATGTTTCTACTAGATGGATGGTTGTGACCATACCATGGGACTTTACATTTATGTTGATCCTTCTATATCGGGTGGTTGCGTCCATACCTTGTATCTTGGATTTACAGATGATCCTTCTCATTTGGATGGCTCTGCCCATGCCATGGATCCTTTCATATAGTCCTTATTATCTAGATGGAAGTGTCCATAACATGGATGCATGCTTTGATATCAGATATGTATATGTATATGTGCCCTTGATTTGCAGGTCTCCTGACAGTGTTTGTTCTCGTCCTTACAGAATCTCATAAATCATCTCAGCCATTATTCCTTGTTCTGCCTTCATACTTTAGGGGGCATTTGTTACACAGTATTTTTTTACACCTCCTGCACTTCCATATGACATACCTTGAAGTGCCTGAAACATGACCATCATGCAGTGTACTCATTCATTTATGCAGCTCATTTCCTCTGTAATACATTGATTGGAAAATGCCTTGAGCTTCCCTTGAAGGAAATAGCTCTAAGACCTTAATTTGAGAATCATCACTCTTATGAGACTAAAAACCATGATTTTTGCTTGTTGCACTATACCAGACCTACGATGGCATCACTATGTTTACTTGTATACCCTTGATGATCCCAAAAAGGCAATTTTCGCAAAGAGGATGAGAAGCTTCTTCCAAAGCGGCGAGATGGAGGTTGTTCGACATAGATGAGGTTGATTTCTCCCAACTTGGCCTCTTACTCTTATACCTATGATCTACCTCCTTGATAAGAGGGCCTACTCCTATCTTTGGAGAGATAATTACTCCCTTTCCCTGCCTATATATTCATCCTTTCCCATTCCCAAATGGTTGGTCTTTTTCTATTTGCACCCTTATGCTAAGATCGTGCCTATATGCTACTCATTTGGCTTGGAGAAGGAGTGCTTGGAGAGCCTAGATTGGACTTGGACATTCATTCAAGGAGAGCCTATTGACATCAAGGCTTGGTTGTATGCATCCTCCTTTATTATATTAATATACAACTGTTGGTTCATTTTCCACAAATGTGTATGTTTATGTATCATTTGCCTTAACGCTCCTTGATTTGTTAAGTAGGTTACTTTTTAATATGCTATTTGTATTTTCATGCCTTGTTATGTCTTGATTTCTTTTGCAGCTGCATAAACATTGTAAGCAGTAGGAATGAGCCCGTGACGCAAGTGATTCAAGGTATTCAACAAAGGATGACGTGATAGCATTAGAATGAGGTAGACCATCTTTTTCATCTCTCTTTTCAATTATAACTTAGGAAACTGTCAGTAGATTTTCACATAGGTTTATATTCCCTCTCATTGGGTTAGATGGATTGTCTATGTCTGCAAACAGGATTTACCTAGACAACAAGAACAGATACAAGAAACCAGTGAGCTTCAAGAAATTATATTCTCTTCTTTTTCGAATGAGGAATACGATGTTGAAATACATGAGGAAGGAAGGGATGATTTAGATGCCCCACTAGATTATGGTGAGATTGATGATTATTGTAGGCAGTTTGCAGACTTCATGCAAGCAGAGCTACATAATAAATATGATCTCAGGTCTTCTAGAAAGAGATCTAGGATGCAGGACCAAAATTAAGACCCTTCTCCCTAGAATTCTCCTAAATCAGTAGAAAAGGGAAATAAAAATTTAGACTCAGCCTTACCCAAAAACAAGGAGTCCTTAGATCCAACATGACATAAGTCTGAAGCTTCTAAAGAAGAAAAATCACCCTCACCGCCCAAATCAGTATGTGATAGGGAAAAAGATCTCGTTGAGGTTGTCATAGCTGAGAAGAGTCTTGTCGTCTTTAATATCCAAAAAATAACTTGAGAAGGTAAAAGTCTCTGTCCCACTGACTAAATTGTTAAAACAACCAAATTATAAAGCTTAGTTTTCTCATTTTATGTGTCCATCCATCACAGTCCCACTACACGATAGTTTGAATCTCGAAGAAAAAAGGTCATTGGTTGTATTTGGACCCCACGTTTAATAATAAGGCCCTTCTACCATCCCTTTTTATGTTACCTTGGTAGTACATGACCTTCTACTACATAACTACATGCTAGACTCAGGTGCTTCTCATAACTTGATGCTTTTATCTATCATGGAGCAATTGGGGCTACAAATAACTATACCATATAAAGACATGTATTCCTTTGAATACAAAAGGGTAAAGTGTCTTAGAATGATTAAATATTTGGTGGTTAACTTGGCTCATATTCCTATGAAAAGTGTAGTGATGGATATTGTAGTGGTTGAAATCCCTGCAAGGTTTGGTATGCTCTTATCAAGGTCATGGGGGTCCAAGATTGGAGGGTTGATTAAATGGGATTTGACTTATGATACCATCACTTTATTCGATGGGGAAGAAAGATGATTGTATAGAGAATCAAGGTTTGTTAAGACAATTATAAGAGTTTACTATTTGAATAACACTCATGTGTATGGTAAAGAAAGAGATTTCTCTTACTTGTTGTTCGAGGAAGATGATCTGATCCTGGAAGAGACATAGGTGCAACTTTTTGTCCAACTAGATCAACATTTTCTAGATTGTGATAAGGTTTGGAAGTTATACTTTGATGGTTCTTATTCCAAGGAAGGAAATGGGGCAGGTGTGGTTCTATCCCCATAAGGTTGTTTGATCCTTATCTCTTTTAAACTAGAATTTGACGCCACCAATAACATTGTTAAGTACAAATATTTACTCATGGTCTTGAAAGCTACAAAAAATATGAACATTGAGTGCCTGGTTGTGTTTGGAGGTTCAGAGTTGGTAGTGAAACAAATCAGAAATCAATGCCAAACCAAGCATCTGATATTGAAGGCTTGCCGTAAGTAGGTTTGGGATCTGATTGATAACATTTTCTTAGTGTTCAATATTCAATACTTCCCCATACAAAAAAAAAAATTGTTGACTCCTTGGCCATAGCTGCCAAGAATTTTAAACACTTCAAAATCCACTTCTCAAGTATGAGGTTGAAGTCGTATGTAAGCCCTCAGTGACAGATAATGTTAGACATTGGCAAGTGTTTAAATATGAGGAGTAGATCAAATGCTTCATGGAATTTATCAAGGAATTCTCAAATTCAGTGATTGACCAACGGGATGAGAAGATGATAGATGAGACCTAGGTTGATTGGGAAGAAACTATTGTGGAGCACAAGATTTTATAGTTCAAGGGTAACATTATTCCCTAGGGTTTGGTTCCCGTGGAAATATTGTTTAACTCAAATGATATAGCTACCAAACCAACTGAATAAGAAATTGAAGAACAGGTGGAGGATTGTGACATCGGTTTAGAAAGGGATCCTTAGATAACCAAGCTGGAAAAAGGAATCCCATGAGTACAAGAAAAGTTATTTGAACCTTTTTAGAGATTATAGGGATGTATTTCCTTAGTCATATGATGATTTAAAAATGTTTGACACTACTATTATTCAGCATAATATTCCTTTGAAGAATTGGGTGAAACCATACAAGCAGAAGCTTAGACAGATCAATCCTCTTCTACTCCCATCCATTGAGAAGGAAGTAAGGAAATTACTCGAAGACAAAATTATTGTACCCATGAGATATTCAGATTGGGTGGCGAATCTGGTTCCTATTAGGAAAATGAGTCGATAGACAAGGTTGTTTGTGGACTTCAATAATCTCAACAAAGCCTCATTAAAAGATAATTACTCATTGCCTAAAATGGATTACATCTTACAGAAGTTAGTAGGGTTAGCTAAGATGTCTATTGAGGATGGTTTTTTGGGATACAATTAGGTGGTAGTGCATCCTAAAGAGCAAAGGAAAACTGCATTCACCACACCCTTGGGGACCTTCATGTATGCCAAAATACCATTTGGTCTCATAAATGCAGGAGCCACTTTTCAAAGAGCCATCGATATAGCATTTGTGGGAGAGAAGAACAAGTTTGTAGTAATTTACCTGCATGTCATTATTGTCTTCTCTAAAACAAATGAGGAACACATTGAACACTTACGACTCACTTATGATAAATGTAGAAAGTATGGCTTGTCCTTAAATCCTAAAATATCTCTGTGTGCCTTAAGCGAGGGAAAGCTATTAGGGAACATAGTAGCAAAAGAAGGGGTGAAGATTGACCCCAAGAGGGTGGAAGCCATAAACAACATTCCCCTACCAAGGAATAAGAAACATGTTCATTTTTTTATGGACAGGATTAACGTTTTGAGGATATTCATACCTAACTATATCGAGATAGTGAAAGAGACCACAAAAATGTTGAAGAAGGGAAATGAAGCAAAATGGAATTCAGAGTCTTGGGAATCCTTCTTCAGGATTAAAAGGGATTTTGAAAAAGCTACTATATTAGTCAACCCTAATTGCCTAAAACCATTTTTCATTTTCTCTTTTTCCTCTCCCCATACACTAGTTATTGTCTTATTGCCGAAAAACAACGAAGGACATGAGCAACCAATAGAATTTTTCAGTGAGGTGCTACGAGATGCTAAGTTAAAGTATAACATTTTGGAGAAGTAGGCATGTGCTCCAGTCATGGCCTTGAAGACCTTCAGGATATATGTCCTACAATCATGCATAATAGCTTATGTTCCTACCATAGTTGTGAAAGACATTCTGGTGCAATGGGATAATGAGGGAAAAAGAGGTAAATGGACTACTAAAATCCAAGAATATGACCTAGAGATCAAATCCATGAAGTTGATCAAGGGGCATGGATTAGCTAAAATATTTTCTGAATCAAATTTTCAAGCCTTAGGTATAAATTTTCCGACAGAGGAGGAAGAGATTAGAAGAGAAAAGGAGTAGAACAAGGTTAAGTGCTCAACACAAAAAATCCAAATGAAGTACCTCGTTTCTCACTGGTATAAACACATAATCCATTATTTATTTTTTCTGAGTTGTCTAGTCAATTTTGATAAAGTTAAATATAGAGCTTTGAGGCTACAAACCCACAAGTTTTTCATTTTAAATGTCCAATTGTATTGGAAAGATCTAGTGGGCATTTTGATTTTGTGCCTGGTTGAAGAAGAGATCAATAAAGTGATAGATTATTTCCACAATTCTGTGTGGGGGGGGAATTATAGTTGGAGAGAAACAACCCATAAAATTATCAATGCATGCTTCTATTGGCCCAAGTTGTTTAGTGAGGTACATGCATATGTTTGAGCCTGTGAGAAGTGCCAAATATTTGATAAAAGGAAGAAATTAGCACCATTGCCTTTAATCCATGTTTTCATTGAAGAACCTTTCAGACAATGGGGTTTATAATTCAATGGGGGAATACACCTGCCCTCCAGCAATCAACACAAATGTATCCTTATAGCCATTGATTACTTTACTAAGTGGGTAGAAGTGGTCCCAACTAGAAATGCAACCGATGTTGTGGTTGTCAAATTCATGGAGGAGAATATCCTTGCAAGGTTTGGATGCCAAAGAAAGATTATCGCTGATAACGCTCAATTTTTTTAATCTTCCAAGTTTTTGAGTTTTTTTTAGAAGTACAACATCATTGTGGGTCACTCCACCCACTACTATCTAAAGGGGAATGGATTAGCTGAATCATCGAATAAAACTTTGGTAAGAATTCTTAAGAAGACAATATCGGAGGATCAAACAAATTGAGACTCACACTAGAGTTTTCTTTGTGGGAAAATAGAGTTACTACCAAGAGGTGAACTGAAAAATATCCTTTTGAATTAGTGTATGGGAAAAATGCAATTCTCCCCATACAAATGCCAATTCTCGTGGCCAAAATTCTATAGGATGTTGATGAAGACCCAAACTCTCTAACTAGGAGGATTCATCAACTAGTAGAACTTTAAGAAGCTAGGGGGCAGGTGACTCAAAATCTATTCAGTATCAGGAAAAGATGAAGGCTCTGTTTGAAGAAAGGAAACAAACAAAACCTTGCGGCCAAGGGATTTGGTGCTTAGGTGGGATGTTATATGAGAAGATAAAGGAGAACATTCAAAATTTTATCCTTTTTCGTTTAGACCTCTCAAGGTTGCTAAGGAAAAGGGGAACAACACTTTCTTGTTGTAAAACTTTGATGGTGAAATGGTTGACATGCCTGTGAATGGGAAGTTTCTCAAGTTTTACTTCTAGCAATAAAAATACCCACTTTAATAAAATGACTCCATGCCCAATGGATAGAAGGCTACTAGTCTACAGGTTTTCATCACCTTACTAGCAAGGCATTGTCCCTAATTGGAGCTAATGTTGTCACTTACTGCACGTTGTTCGAATTCTTCCAAATGAAGTCAAATGAGTGCAAAAGGGTCAAACATATGAAAAGATATCAGAGGTTGAAAGTTCAAGGAGGAGGCCAAAACCAAAGCTTAAATTTCAAAGCCAGGAGGAAAGTCCAGATCTAAGAGGAGCATTGAAGTTTGGAACCTGATCACATCGGAGCCCGATATTAGGAAGGCTAGAAGGAAGGAAAATCGGAGGTTATTTCTTCAGAGGATTGAAAGCCTCGAGACTTAATTTTTATTCCCCTTTGAAAAAGTTCCAATCAAGGGGCTTCTAATACAGGTCAGCACTTGGTCATGAAATATCCATAGAACCCAGAGCCAAGTGAAGATTTAACACTTGAGAGCTATGAGCCCATCGGAAGTAGAAGATATCATAACTTCGATATAAATCCCAATCTGAAAATTTCTGATGCAAGGGAGGCTTCCAATATAGGCTGGCACTTGGTCACAAGTGTTTCAAAGGACCAAGGAGTGCGAAACAAGACAGGACCTCAGAGCTTTTTCCATCAGAACAATGAAGTTTCATAAATCCTAAACAAATTCCTTTTTTGAAAGTGTTGAAACCTTGGGGAAAGGAAAAATACACAAGATACCTTTGAAAATCCAAAGACCCCAATGCCCTTTTCCCTCTCCTCCAAAGAAGAGACCTAGTAGAAGATAGTTGGTTTTGATGAGATGATAGGGAAGATTATATCATCATAACATGGTAGTATGAAGGACACATGGCAGTCAATTTCAGAATTTGTTAGGGTCTAATGGGGAAAATATGGGTGACATATGTCACCACTAAGGAGGCTCCACGTGGAGATGATGGCATCAGCATGACGTTATTTCATAGATCAACATATCAAAGGGAGAGGCCATTGTAACTTAGTTTCAATTATATTTTGAAGGACTTCTGATGAGGGGGGCTTCAATGTTATATGGCACCCATTCATGGGAAACCAAAGAACCAAAGGTGCAGAGCTGGGGCTGAGCACCAAGTGCTATGAACCTTACAGGGGATGTGAATATTGGAACTCCCATTAAATTTCTAATTTGAAAATTTTCTAATAAGAGGGGCTTCTGAAATATATTTGGCATGGGTCTCGTGGTCTTAAAGAACTAAGGGAAAAGCATGAATTATAAAGGGCGATAAGCCTCGACAAGAGCGTAAAGGCTTTAGCACCAAGCCTCCAGTCACTTCACCTAGTCCCATGGAGGAAAAATAGAAAGGGGCTAAACAAGAGGATCTAGGAGGCATCGGAAGGTTACAAGTTTTGAAATGCTTATTTAAAAAAAAAAAGTTATGATGGATAAAATATCTGATATCACAGCCCCTTATGGCTAAGCCTCTGGTTAGGGCACCTAGTTTTGCAGTGAAATTGTAATAAGAGGGACAATGGAAAAGGATCTCGGTGGCATCAAGACCTTATGATTTCTGAAGGTATTTCAAATCATGTTACGAGGAGAGAAGGATCTGATATTTCAAATCCTATGATTTAAGCCTTCGGTCACATGCAGTGGTTCTATGGTGTCTAAGAAATGAGGAGCTAAGCGTAGTAGGGATGAAGACATCAGGACTTTGTGTTTTCGTAACGTCTTTTTAAATGAAATTACGATGAGTTGTAGGTCTAAAGAGATATTGTGGTAATGCTACAGGACATATTTGGCTCCAATAGTGTAACATAGAAGTGATAAAATATGGATGAGTCAGCATCTATTTTACAAAGCACCACTTAGGCCACCACATTTGATCACTTCCATCTCCATGAAGTGGAAAATTCAAGTGGTTAAGGGGGGAACTGACAGGCATACCGGTCAGGTAACTAAAGAGGAAAATCATGGTAGAGATGTGGCCTAATTAGAGGAAATCATAGGAAATCACATGGAGATAGTTTTCTTGGCCATCATTTTTTTTTTTCTATTTTTGTTATTTTTGAAATTTATGAATTTTAAAGAAGGAATCGAATTTGTTGTAATGATTTGGGCAATAGAACCTTCTCATGCCAAGACAGCTAGTCGATCAGATAGCTAGAGCATGGTTGAGATATTTTGTAACTGTTTTTCAAGCTTCCCCTCTCCTTATGAAAGGGGGAAGAAAATATTTAGATGAGCTCCCAAATGTTGCATTCTACAGCCCAAATTACGTTTTTGCAAGTTCTAAACTTTGTTGCAAAGAACACGGTTCCAATTTTGGTTCGATCTTGTCTCTTTCATGAAGTGCTCAGGTTTACACAAATGTTGAATATGATGGACTGGTGATTTGGACTATGTCTTCAAATATTAATGAAGTAGTTTTGTTGTTCAAATCGGAGAAATGTGTAGTATGTTTTCCCTTTGTATGCCATTCATGTATGTATTTCTTCCTCTAAAATTGTGTAATGTTCTTAGTTTCACTCTCACTTATGGTTGCACAAATGTGGCAAAGTAGTGAAAAGTACCTGTGTTAATAACAGATTTATTTGTGTTATTTTATAGCCTGTAGTACTTGTGTGAACACAGAGTTACTAATTGTTTTTTGGTGAAAAAATGTGTCCATGAGGCATAGAAATTGAGACCTTAATTCGTGCTCAACTATTTCTGCATTTTCACATCCTCGTTCTTCCATACTTTTGTTGGAACTCATTGCCTAGGATTCTGTGTTTTTTCTACCCAACCCTTTGCATTGAATTCATTCCTTTCTTTACCCCTCTTCAATCTATACTACAACAAAAATATTAATCTGCATCTTGTTTTGTGTTGGCCACCAGGGTTAAGACATTCCTCTTTGAGATAAGCCATATCTCCGCATATGTACAATATATGTGTGTCTTGTTGAGTCCACTTTGGTGAAGGGCTATTGAACCAATCTTTGAATTATCCTATTTCAAATTATATGACATATGGACTACAACAGAAATGCCTTAGATATTCTTCGAAAGAAATCCTCTAGGATGCCCTAGGCACTGACCCTTTCCTTCAACCTGAGGGTTGTCTCTAGGAGGCTTCTACATCTTCTGAATCATTTTGTGACAAGAGATAGGGAAAGATACAACCTAATTCATTGATGCATTGTTAGATTATAACCTCTTACTGGGCCGTAGTTGGGTTTATTCTATGGCATTTGTAGTCTCGTCCTATTTTTGGATGATTTCTTGCCCTCATGAAGGGGGCATTGTGTCTATTTATCAAATCACCTTTTTCACCATTAATTCCTAGACTACTGGTAACATACTACTTGTGGTTAAAACCCCACTCCCTTATGATAATGTTTTAGTAGGATTATCGACTCTTTGGTGACCGTATGTCATTTAGTATTGTTGATTTGCCTTATGAAGCTATTCACCAGGCCTCCTCGACAATTGTTGAAACAAATGACTCAGTGAAATTTCTTGACCGTCATTCTTAAGATTTAGAATTACTTTCACATTCTAACCCTTTTGATGACATTTTCCCTACTAACGAAGGCATCATCGAGATTATGTTTTCAAATGAGAAACCCTAGGGCTATAATCACCACCGTTCTTCTTGTCTACCCCAACCAAAAATCCTTGAGAGCAATTTTAAAGACATTGTTTCACCCATGATTACTAAGAACCCCAAGAGTCCCATCTCCATTTATGAGTTCATTTGTAAAATAAATCTGGCGATTATTGATGAAACCATGTCCCTTGATATTTCAATCTGTTAGGGTCCTATAATAATAGGATACATAATTTTGAATTGGCTATGGTTAGCCTTGTAGTATTTTACATATTTTTGCTTTCTGCAAAATGTTTTCCATATTAAAAATTAAAAAATGTAAAGAGGCTATGTCCTAAAATAATAATCAAAGGACAAAAAGAAAGGAAAAGATCAAAAAAGTGAAAAATATGAACCCCAAAAAGAAATAAAACAGATCATGAAAGTGTGCAAATTCAAATGCCACTATTTTTTACTTTACCTTGTAAAATAAGATTGTGTGCATCTTGTTAGAAATGCCACAATCCATGATGGTCAAATAGCTTAATCTTGACTCATCCATGCTTTAAATTTCATGTTGAAAGATAGAGAATAAAGATCTAGCCATACTATTTAACCTTGGCAAATCAGTAGTTAGGTAGAGAAATAAAAATGAGCTCATTAGTTTAATCTGAGCCATTGGAAGTTATAAGGTTAGAATTAGATAGTTTTCTTGTCAAAAGAAAAGGAAATAAAGGGTTAGCAAGCTCAAATGCACCCAATGAAATGAATAAAAAATGTTAGGGTAAATAAAGGGTAGGTAGAAGAAAGGTTGCAAATGCACAAGGTTGCTAAGTCAAAGAGCACATTTATCATGCTTAATCTTGTGTTTCATGTGGAGGAGTATTTATGAGAAAGAAAGGACATTTATCAAGTTTCTTTACTAATTTCACCTCATTTTGACCCTTACCCCTTGGTTTTACACATTTCCCTAGTAATTACCCTTCAAAAACCATTCCCCATTACAAATATTACCTTCCCCCCTTATTAATTTCCCTATTTCCCTTCAAAACCCACAAAAACCCTTTATCCTAAGTTTTTATGCCCCCCATTTCATATTTCCCCAACAAACCTTTTTAACCCACCAACCTTTTGTGTAGTTAAAAAAACCCCACCACATAACCCATGGTCCCACTTTATTAACCCGTTGCTTATATAAAAAAACCTGACAATTATACACTAATTAATTACAATTTGATGTAATTAAGTCCCGAGCCCCACAAATCCCTTTCCTTATTCTATCCGTGCAAATTAACCATGTGATAGTCGTCTGACCTCCTGCCTCGAGATCTAACGATATACATCCATATCGCATGGGTTCATTATCCGGCCGATAACAACCTGAGAGCATGTGAGATTCATGATTTTGCTTAGGCGTTGTTCTGCTATGTGGCGGCACCAGGTGAGATCGTATGCTCACAAAAAATACTGCCCACCCTCCAAAAGCAGTGTGATGGCCCAGAAAACCACCTCCCTTCCCAAACCAAAAACTACCCCTTGTTCATTTATATTTTCCATGCCAAAATCTGACCGTTACCCGTTAAAGGCTGAAAAAAAGCCCCAAATTCCTCTTTTTGCTCGTTTTTCACTGCAACTATTGCTAACCATTTGCGACACCATAAAAATATGTGACCAATTCGACCATTGTCTACCACCTGAAGAAGCTCTGGATACCTAATTTAAACTACCAATTTATAGTTAAAGCTACAGACCCTCTGCATTCACCACTGAACCCAGTGTGCAAGCCAGACTACCAATTTCCAGGTATTCTTGGGAAAACTAGAATGACCCTTCAATTTGGAAATGCACAGTCTAATTGAAATCTTAATTAATTGAAATTAATTAATAAATTTGCCTAAATTGAAGACAAGCTTATTTGTATGCCCCAAACCCTCCTTTTAAAGACTGTAACTGCCCTCCCACTCTACTAGTGCTTATAAAAGTCACTCCTGAAACCACTACAAGCCTAATTCATATCTCTAAACATAATTATGGCTTCTTAAACCTCTCTGGATGTGAGACCTCTAGAAACCCCTCACCTGGACATTGACTGTCTAGCATTGGTAGACAAAGACTTCCAAATAAACGACACAGCTTCCCCTACCTACCTTCTAAAGCTCCACTGTTGGAATAAGGACAAATTCTTGAACTAGAACAATTACATTCACCTTTGGGAGTCTAACTTTCCCAAATATTTGTTTCCAGAAGTACACCTATTCCCAGACATCATCCACTTCTATCATGTTTGCTAGAATCCTAGCCAAAGAGCTATTGTCACCCCTAACCAGCAAGTGTTATTTACCATCACTGTAGAATATATTAACCAAACATTACAGGTCCAACAAAGCCCTAATGAGACCCCATTATCTACTAGAGAATTGTTGTACCTTTATACCAAGCTATACCTTCCTATAATAGCCCAAATTTTCCAAACTTTCATCATAGAGGAATGTCATACTCCCATAGATAGCCCTCCTTATGCTGCCACCATTTTTTCTGAGAGAGGCAGATAGTTTATTACCATGCTCTGTTGCATTTTAGGTTACATCATAGATGAGCATGTGGATGAGGTTGTCCTAGCATTCCTTTTCGTCTTTAGCCCAGGCAAGCCTCCTGCTATAATTTACAACTATGCTCAGTTCATAGCAGATAAGATGCATGAGCAATTCACCAGATTACCCACTGAAAGAGTCTTCAAGTGCTCATCTGTATTATTTCATATGTTCTTATATTATCAATTAGACAAATTCCTTTTCAGCATCCAGAAGTTGGATACCAAAGGAAATCCAAGGTCAATTATCTATTGGACACCCTTGATCCCAGAAGTATTCCACTATATTCACTTACAAGGTCTTCATTGATTTATTTGTCCATCCAGTCATGAATATGCTAACTAGTAGCCCTTAGCCCAGAATCAGCCAAGAGATCAAAATGGTGTTATAGTTGGCCAAGAATAGTAAGGTGGGAGACTAGTATCTGTGCCAGAAACACACAGAAATAAGAATTTATGGATGCCAACTTTCCCCTTACAAACTGCCCAAATACCTCCCCATGAGGATATTTTCACTAGAATACTTTAGGCAGATTATTAATTCTGATGAAGTCAACTTCCTAGCAACTAGAAAGAAAACCAAATTCAAAATGAAAAATCAATTGGGCCCTTTCATTTGTAACACCAGAGAAGTTGGACCAGAGGCAGACAAGATTTTACAACAAATGAAGTTCAAAAACAGTTTTATGTGGCAGTGTGACCCTCATGGAGTCATAAATAAGTTACGGAACAAGGTCAAATTGGGACCTTTTATCCATCATCCCAGACCAGACATTGAGAAGTTTTCCAACCAATTAGAATGGTTGGAAAACACTCTAATTGACATGGATAGTATTGTAGTTGATGTAGAGAATACATTGATTAATGTAGAAAGATAGATTGATGAAAGTTCCTTCCTGCAGGTTCCAGAACTAGGAGAACCAATGAATATTCCTCCTATTTACAGACTCTATCAAATGAAGACAGGAACCCAAAGAGAAACAAGGAGGAAGGATCCAGTTCAGCTATGGAAACCACAGATGAGCAGTTCGAGATCAGTTAAAGGAAGAGGCTCAAGATTAATCCTATAACTGAACAAGAAGATGCCATTGAATCAGTGGAAATCACTAAAACTTCGACAATAGTGGAAAGAAGCAAAGGCACAACAGCTTCAGGAGAAACACAACAACCCTCAACATAAAACACTCAACTTATTGAGAGACAGCTTAGTGTTGAGGTTTCTTCTTTCACTAGGCCAGCGGATAAGGAAAAGGATATCAAGGACAGATACAAGGAAATCAAGTTGAGGAATGAGAAGTTGAAGGCTGAAACCTATGTTGAATACTTCAAGCACACACTAATAAATCAAAGAAGGTTGATGTCAGCTTTTGACATCAAAAAAGGAAAAATGTAGGTGTCCTTCATGCAACCTACTCTCCAGCAGCCAAAAACATCAGCTGACTACATGAAAATAGACTTTGAGGTTTTGGCCAGGGATGTTCATCCCATTGACCAAATTGAATTCCACAAGTAGGTAGGTGAGATGATATACTCCACCTTAAAGGGAAAATCCATGGTTGCACATAAGCTGCAAAGTTCATTGGACAACATTACAGCAGAATACAAATTGGAAAAGGCCTCCTCACAGGCCAAGGACAACAGGATCAAGTCAATAGAGGACTTGGTAATTGAGCTGGGACATGATCCCAATGACATCAAGTATACTAAGAAGTTAATAAAAAAGAAGAATGAGGACATTGCTTCTCTCAAAAAGCAACTAAAATTGCCTCATTCAGAGCACCCATAGACAAAAGACATCCTTGAGAGCCAAACACATCATGAGGAAATGATGGACCTTGTTTTACAATTAAATTATCAACTAAAGGAAATGGAAAGGAGTTAGATAGCTTGATACAGTTAAAACAAGCTAGCCTTGAGATTGCCCCTGCCATTGTTATCCCAATAGTTACTACTACAGTACCATCCACCTTGGTAGCATCACTAGCTCCTACAGCTCCAATGGCTACAACATTTCCAGCTACCACAATGTCTAGATCAGCAATAGGGTCAACAGCAGCAGCTCAGCTAGGTGATGAGGCAATTAAATTGGTCAAAGCAATGGAAGACATGTCCATTCAGACCACATAGATGAAAAAGATAAAGGAAAAGGTAATCAGCCTAGAGACTAACTATAAGCTTGCCCAAATTATGTATAAAGAGGAAGTGCAGAAATCAACCAGGATGAATGAAAGGATAAAAATCTTGAAGAAGGAATTGACTTTGAAGGGACCACTTGGCCAAGCCAAGGAACAATTGTGGGCCAATATCATTGACTCTGTCAATGACATTTGGTCATCCATTCAAGTAAATTTTTGAACAAATTGACTTAGTAAAAGAGGCTATAGAAACCATACAGAGAGTGAAAACAGAATTGGGAGACATGCCAGAGGAAGCCACTAGGATCATCCTCTTCCTTAATTTCAAAAATAAGTATGAATTGTAGGAATTGGAGATACCTGACAGGAATGGTACAATATTGGAAGTAAAAGGGGTGCTCACCAAAATAAATTTAATGCTAAACCTTGAAGATAAGTGCCAAACCATGCAACTGGTTATAGACAGATTCATGGTTAAATTTGAAGTTTTGAGGTAAAAGGGTCTGCCAAATACCTTAGTAATAAATGATAAATTAATGCCATAAGAAGACTACAATAGAAGAATTAGAGAAGTGGCCATAGATCAGGTAAATACTTCATTTATGAAGGGGATTCCTACTAGCAAGGTCCTATACCAAACTTTTGAGAACTTATTTTACCTCCAGAATGAGGTAAAACACCTTTTTGTGAATAAACCCACTTTTGCCAAGTACATGGAGGCAGATGAAAGTTATAGGAAAATGGTAAATATCCAATTACCAGATGCATAAACATGGGAGAAATTGAATGACTTACTATAGAAATACACAGTCAAAATATAAAATGTACAGTAAAGATGAAAAAGCATAGTAAAAGGATAATGACAGGCCAGCCAGATGAAAGTGTATCAGTTGAAAGTGTATCAGTTGAGAGGTAAGAGTGAAAAGAACATCCAGCGTGAAGACCAACAACAAGGCAGAGAATAAAAATCAAAATATCATAGCATAAAGATATCTCAACCTAATAAACAGGGACAACATACAGTAGTTGAACATCTATCTCTATCTTCTTGCATGAAGATATTTCTTTCTCCTAGATTAATTCCCAAGACAGTTTGGGATATTTTGTAAACTATTTTTGTATAAAACTTCATAATTCGAAGTATTCAGGGTGGATTGCTATATATTTGTAGAGTTGTATTGATCATAAACCTAAGGGTTATTGTACCAATTTTTAAAGTCAGCAGACTGGACAAAATAATAAAGAGATTGCATTACAGGATTCATTTGTTGAGCTATTACAGTGAAGTATTTTCTTTATCAAATTTGTTATTTTATTATGTTTTTCATAAACTTAAATGTTATCTAAAGTGAATGAATTAACTAGAAATTTATCTCAATTTTTTTTTAAGTACACTCTGTTTTGAATAGTTGACCATTTATATGTTTTCTTCTGATACTCGGATCTGAGAATCCTTAATTGCTCTCCCATCCCGGTTGACCTCTTTCAATTTTTTCATAATCCATCCTAAGGAACCCTTAATTTCTCCTTAGATCCGATTGAGTCAACTTCACCATCCAGCCTTGAGATCTGAAGTAACTTAGCTACCTTTCCCTGTAGTCACTATTTTTAGAACTTGATCCAGTCTTGTTTGCTTGACATTTGACCCCATAGCCCAATGGTAAAAGACATACCTCTATCCATGTAACTAAGTGATCCCACCACCAAATCCAAATCAAAACCCAAGTACAATCATAACTATCATAAAATCAATTAACTAAACAAGGTTAAAACATAAAGAGAGAGCCCTCTCTGAGAATTAGGAAGGCTAGATCCTAATCTCCAAAGTAGGTTTGTGGTTACCTCTAATCATTTCTTTCTAATCAACTCTAGAGAAATGTTGGAGTGATAACATATTGGCGACCATACTAGGGACTTCGATCCTCAGCGTAATAAAACTTTAAGGAAATATTAATTCTCATCTTATACCCATTAAGGTAATTTTAGAGTTGATGTTAAAAAGTTTCAAAAAACAATTAAAAAATTAAAATTCTGGCTCCCAAAAAGACTCACTATACAAGGGCAAATCCAGATCCAAACCATGCTACAATAGTTGATGACCCTGACAGAATTTTAAGAAAACCGAAAAAGGTAGAAACTCAAGCAAGTAGTAGCCAGTTAGTTAAAGCAAATTCACTCCCCGAGGAATTATCAACTTTAGAGGAAATTCCATTTGATTTGTCATTTGACCTCTCATTGTTTAGAACTAAATTAGAAAACGCAATTCATGAAACTGTGTTAGACCCTAATTTTATTGAATTCATTGAGTCAAAAAAGGTGCCTATACATCCAGATTTAGATAAACTTGTGTTGGATACTTTTGACAAGCTCGAAGCTTTAACCTCTACATTGATAAGCCATATAGATGATGTCTACCTTCAACAATCAGTTGAATTAGCTGCCCTCACTACTGCTACCTCTGGAATTTCTACACAATCTTTAAATACTATAAATACACCTTCGTTTACTACCACCTCACCTAGAATATCCACCACAGTTCAGTCCCCTAAACCGGTTATTCATCAGCTTCCTATCCAATCAAAATCCTCAACCTCATCTAGTTCATCTCCATCCATTTCAAGCCCTTCCTCAAGCACCACTACTTTGCCCCCTAGTCAAACCAAAATCTCAACCATGGCATACAGATATGCACCTTTGGTTTTACTAGCACAGCTCCATGCCATGCCCTAAGATTACCAAAGAAAAATCTTTTTGTTTGATGCTACTGGTCAATATACTACCCAACAACATGTGAACAAAATGACTGACTATTTTGAGTTGCATGAGATTGATGAGTCTGATATCCAAATGAGGTTGTTTACCCAAACATTAACTGGGGATGTTAAGAAATGGTTCAAAGGTTTACTTGCTAATCATATTGCATATTTAGCTACTTTCCATAGATTATTTATTGATAGATGGGAGAGAAAGAAAAACCCTCTACAAATACTATCTTAATATGATAACATTAGAAGAGCTCCTAATGAGTTAGTTTAGGATTATTGTATTAGGTTCAATATCATCTACAATGCAATCCCTGCTAATATTAAGCCTCCACCAGACCTAGCACTCTTAAAATTCCTTGATAGTTTTGACGCTAATATGTCATACCAATTAAGAAAAATAATGTAGGTTTTAACCCCGTACAAAACTTACCTGCATATGAATTCTAAAAAATAGAAAATAAACAATGTGAGAGCATAACACATAAAACACATATACATAGAGATTTTCCCCTGGATCGCAAAACTGGGACTACGAGCTTGATTTTTCATTATGTTCCTTTCAATGTTACAATACATATTTATACATGCCGAAGCATCCAATACCATGGACCAAAAACCATCGCGTCCAAAACCATGGACTGAAAACCATTGCGTCCAAAACCATGTGCAAAAATCATGCACAAAACCATAGGTAGGTCCACCGAACCTAATAAAGGGTCCAAAAAACAAAATTTTCTGGGGTGTTGCCCCAGACCCCATAGAGTGGGGTTACCTGCACCCCTCAAACCCCTTGTGACTCCCCCCGCTATGCAATTGACACAACGAAGGGGGGGCTCCGCCCCCCTTCTAACCCCCTAGTTAACTACGTGGGGTAGTCGTGGAAAGAATATAACACAACCCAAGATTCTCCCACTTGTTTTCTTTCCATAGTGGGCCACAAGAGAGCTTAGTCATTTATCCAGCCCTACGATGCCCATTGTTTCTCTACACCAAGAGAACTTCTCAAAGCTCACAAATATGCATCTGCAGTATTCTTCAAAGTGTCCACCTTTACCAACAACACCATTTTGTATTCTATCATATCCCTCACAAAGTGATACTGAACATCAATTTCCTTTGTCTTTGAATGATATGCATGATTCTTTGCCAAGAAAATTGCACTTTGGCTGTCACAGTATATCCTTATAGCTCCCTGTACTAACCCCATACTTGAACACAATCTCTACAATCAAACTACTTCCTTGCTTGAATGAGTGGCTGCCATGTATTCTACCTCCGTAGTTGATAGTGCCACTACATATTGTTTCTTACTCATCCAATTGACTGCACCTCCAAATAGGTTAAACACATACCCACTTGTAGATCTTCTCCGATCCAGATCTCCAACCCAATCTGCGTCAATAAAGCCATGAATATCCAACACTCTATGCAATCCTAGTCTTCCTTAGTAGCACTAACCATAATCACTAGTGCCACACAAATACCTGAAAACCCGCTTCACTGTTTTCCAGTGCTCCTTCCGTGGTTTTGACATAAACCTGCTCAATACTCCCACTACATGTGCAATGTTTGGTCTAGTACAGACCATTGCATACATCAGGCTACCGATTGCACTTGCATATGGAACATGGGACATGTCCTCTTCCTCTTCTTGTGACTTGGGACATTGTTCAGCAGATAACCTCACACCTACAAGAATAGGAACCTTCACTGGTTTACTATCCTGCATATTAAACCTCTGTAGTATTGTCTCGACATACTTCCTCTGATTTAACCAGAGCTTCCTCTTTTCCCAAACTCTTTTAATTTCCATGCCCAAAACATAGTTTGCAGCACCAAGATCTTTCATGTCAAATTTGGAGGACAGTTGGGTCTTCAAATCCTGGATAATTTCTTTGTCATTTCCAACCAGCAACATATCATCCACATACAAGACCAGATAAATAACATGGTCACCAATTAATTTAAAATACACACAGTGATCTGCTTTGCTTCTAGTGAAGCCAATTTCCCATATAAATGTATCAAATTTCTGATACCACATCCTTGGTTATTGTTTTAACCCATACAGAGACTTCTTTAACTTGCATATCATTTCTTTCTTACCCTTCACCACAAAACCTTCAGGTTGCTTCATGTAGATCTCCTCTTCCAGATCCCCGTGAAGAAATGTTTCCTTCACATCCATCTGTTCTACCTCAAAATCAAATGTAGCAGCAACAGATAAAAGAAATCTAATATAAGCTACCTTGGCAAGAGGAGAAAAAATATCACCAAAATCAATTCCTGGCACCTGGGAATAACCTTTTTCTACCAACTGAGCTTTGTATTTCTCCACTTTTTCTTCTGCATTTGTCTTCTTCTTGAACAACCATTTTCTACCATTGGGTTTCCTTCCAGCCAGAAACTCCACCAAATCCCAAGCCTCATTTTTGTGCAAATATGCCATTTTATTAAACATGGCATCTTTCCAGAGTTTGCCATCCTCTGAATCTACTACTTCCTTTACATTTTTGGGATCATTATGAGTAACAGATAAAGAAAAATTTGAATAAAAAGTAGATGGACTATACCTTTGTGGCTGCCTTCTTTCTTGAACTAATCTTCTCACACCCGGAGTTTGTGGCTCTTCATCTTTTGATTCCTCCTCTGTTGTAGAGTTTGATTCTTCCTCCTTAAGCTCAAACTCTATCTTCCTAGGTTCCTTTGGTTGGACTTCATGTTTAATAACATCTTTCACCTCTCTGAACACCACATCTCGGTTGTACATTACCTTCCTTGTTACTGGGTTCCAAATCTTATAACCCTTTAAACCATCCTGATACCCAATAACTATGCACCTTTCAGATTTACTATCCAACTTGGTTCTTTTCTCCGTTGGAACATATACATATGCATCATATCCAAATACCCTCAGATGTGAAAGAGAGGGTTTCTCACTAGTCCATACCTCTTGTGGAGTCTTATCCTCCAATGTTGATGAAGGTGATCTCTTGACCAGGTAACATGTTGTCTCCACCACCTCTACCCAGAATTCCTGTCCTAACCCGACAGCACTGAGCATGCTTCTTGCCCATTCCATCAATGTCTTGTTCATTCTTTCTGCAACTCCATTTTGCTCAGGTGTGTATGGAGTAGTCTTCTGCAGTGCTATACCACACTTCTTATCGAATTCTTCAAATTCCTTACAGCAAAACTCTCCACTATTATCTGTCCTCAACACCTTTATCTTCTTCTCTGTCTAGTTTTCCATCAGAGCCTTAAATTCTTTAAACCTGTCGAAGACTTCAGATTTCTTCTTAAGGAAATGTATCCATGTATTCCTTGAGAAGTCATCTACAAATTATACATAGTACACAGACTTACCCAGTGATGGAACCTTAATAGGTCCAAACACATCACTGTGCACAAGCTTTAATATATGTTTCGCCCTCTTACCATGACAGGGGAAACTCATCTGATTCTTCTTCCCATATACACAATTTTCACAGAAATCAAAATCCAGAGAGCTATTACTCATACCTTCTACCATACCTTTACCATTAAGTATTTGAAGGCCCTTCTCTTTGATATGTCCAAGCCTTTGATGCCACATCACGGTCTTCTCTCTAAAGACCACTATTTTTTCTGCTCCTCTTTCAGGAACCACAGAACTATTGCACCCATCAACAAGAGTGCTACCTTGCAGCTTGTACAAAGTTCCAATCTGAACTCCCCACATCAATACCAGTGCAGCCTGAACTATCTTATAAGTATCCTTCTCAAAGACTGTTTTTACACCTGCATCATCCATCTTGCTTACAAAAATTAGATTTCTGGCCAATGCAGGAATATGCAGAACACCCGGATGTGTTCTAACCCTTCCACCTCGCAACTTCAACTTTACTTTTCCACGACCAATGACTTTGGTATTCCTATCATCCGCTAAGAAGACATCACCACCATCGTATTTCTCATACTCACAGAACCACTCTCTGTGGGGAGTGAAGTGAAAGGATGCACCTAAGTCATTCAACCATGCCTCGTGATCTACATGTGTACTTGAAGAAGCCAAGTATACATCCCCACCTTCATCTAAGGTGGTTTTCGCCTCTGCAAAAGGAGCATCATCAGATCCCTTTGCTTTGTCAGGAGATTTAGATTTAAAATCCCTTTTGTAGTGCCCTTCCTTTCCGCATTTCCAACACACCACCTTTATAGGTTTTCCAGGAGATTTAGATCTCCCTCTAAATTTATATCTCCCACTCGATGACTTATTTTTGTTTCTATTCTAGGACCATCCTCGTACAGACAAGGCATCATGATTCTGGCTCTCCATATTTTTCCATCTCATTTTCTCTGTCAATAAGGATGAGACTATTTCATCAAACCGGAAAGCAATTGCATTGCTACCTATTGCAATAACCAAACTATCGCACAAATCTGGTAGAGAACACAACAAACTGATGCACTTATCTTCATCTGAAATTTTAATATCAACAGATAATAACTGACTTACCATAGTATTAAATGCGTTCAGATGCTCTGTCACCGAGTCTCCATCTTTCATCCTTAGGTTATACAGCTTTTCCATAGGAACAGTTTATTCACTAGAGATTTAGATTAGTACAAAGTCCCTAACTTGTCCCACAAATCCTTCATCGTAGCTTCCCCTGATACATTCAGCAATACTGAATCTTAGGCACACAATTGTATTGTGCTCTTTGCCTTCTGATCCAACTTCTTCCATTCTTCATCAGACACTCCCATTCGTTTAGTACCCGAATCTACCATGATCCATTGATCTTTATCCACCAACAGATCCTCCATCTTGAGTTTCCACAACTCAAAACTCTAACCATGAAATTTCTCGATCTCTATATTTCCACTGCTCACCATCTTCTTTCACCACCAGAATTGATCCCACAGATATCCCACTGAACAGGGTTTACCACAAGCTCGAGCAAAACCCTTAGCAACAAAGGCATCCCCTTGAAGCCAAAACAACTCTGATACCAAATGTAGGTTTTAACCCCATACAAAAATTACCTGCATACGAATTCTAAAACACAGAAAATAAACAATGTGTGACCATAACACATAAAACACATATACACAGGGATTTTCCCGTGGATCCCAAAACCAGGACTACCAGCTTGATTTTTCATTATGTTCCTTTAAATGTTACAATACATATTTATACATGCCAAAGCATCCAATACAATGGACCGAAAACCATCACGTCCAAAACCATGGACTAAAAACCATCACGTCTAAAACCATGTGCAAAAATCATGCACAAAACCATAGGTAGGTATGCCCAACCTAATATAGGGTCCAAAAACCAAAATTTTCCAGGGCGTTGCCCCGAACCCCATAAAGTGGGGCCTGCACCCCTCAAACCCCCTGTGACTCCCCCCGCTACGCAATTGGTGCAACGAAGGGGGGGCTCTGCCCCCCTTCTAACCCCCTGGTTAACTACATGGGCTAGTCGTGGAAAGAATATAACACAACCCAACAAAGAAACCTTGAAACATTGGAACAAATGCAAAGTAATGTTGTTAGTGTAGAAGCCAATCTATTAGCTAAAAACGCTAGGATGAGAAACGAAAAAAGAGTTGTTATTAAAGAGGAAACTTCCACATCTGATGGTAAAATAGATAGTTTAGCAAAGACTATAGAAAGAATAATGGACAGATTAGAAAACATGGAAAGAAAATCTTAGTGGGAGAATCAACATCCACCCCCAATAAGAAACACCAGCTTCAGGAAGAATCCTAACACTGGAAAGAATGCTATACCATATCAGTAAATTAGACCACCCTTCCAGGAAAACTATGCTGAGGGTTCACAAAACCATGAGGGAGAGGATGACACCTAGATAAATCTATTAGGGATCAAAAATGAAGATGGTGTTTTTCTTACTCAAGAAGAATAGGAATTGTACATGCTGCAACAATTACAAGTAGAATCTGGAGAGTCCTTGACTTTAAACAGGGCTATTAATCTACTATATATGAGGTTCACAAACAGTATAGCCTTAAAAGTAAAAAAGAATAATGAAATTCCCACTAAGACATCAATCCAAACCCAAACCAAAAAGGTAATAGAAGCTCCTGTGACCAAAATCCTACAAATCCTCCCTTGGGGAACTCAGGAGACTTCCAGCCCAAAAATTGTAGATATAACTTCATCTGAAACTCAAATTGAAACTGTTACTCAAATCATTCTAAATAAGAGAATTCAAAACAAAACTGTTGAAATATAGACTGAAGTGCCAAGTACTGAAAAAGAAGATAAAAACACACAAACCACATTTGCTAAGGAATATCTCATCCATTCAATAAAAACGCAATTGCCTTTCAACATTAATACTAGATAGAAAAATTGAAAATATCAGTTCCTTTGAATGAGCTAGTGAAAAATGAATCATATAGATCACAAATTGCTGAAACATTGAATATAGGTGAAGGAGAGGATGCTATGAATTTGAATGATGATCAGCTTGAGTTATTGTTTGGCCTTGAAGTAAATGGTACACATCAGCAAGGGGGTATCCCTCCTTTCTACATTAGCTTGAACATTCATGACAAAATATTACATAATGTTATGCTAGACTCAGGGGCATCCCATAACTTAATGCCAAAAGCTATCACAGAGAGACTAAACCTAGATATCACCAGACCATATAAGGGGGGGTCATAGGGGGTTTGAGGTGTACCCGTAACCCCACTTTATGGGATCTTGGGCAACGCCCCGGAAAATTTTGGTTTTGGACCCTATGTTAGGTTGGGCAGACCCACCTATGGCTTTGTGCATGATTTTCACACATGTTTTTTGGACGTGATGGTTTTTGGTCCATGGTTTTTTGGACGCGATGGTTTTCAGTCCATGGTTTTGGACGCAATGGTTTTCGGTCCATGGTATTGGATGCTTCGGCATGTATAAATATGTATTGTAACATTGAAAGGAAAATAATGAAAAATCAAGTTCGTAGTCCCGGTTTTGGGATCCAGGGGAAAATCTCTGTGTAGATGTGTTTTATGTGTTATGCTCTCCTATTGTTTATTTTCAGTGTTTTAGAATTCGTATGTAGGTAATTTCTGTATGAGGTTAAAACCTACATTTGGTATCAGAGCCAGATTTGGCTTCAAGGGGACACATTTGTTGTTGAGGGGTTTTGCTCAGGCCTGTGGTAGACCCTATTCAGTGGGAGATCTGCAAGATCGATTCTGGTGGTGAAAGAAGATGGCGAGCAGTGGAAAGATAGAGATCAAGAAATTTAATAGTCAGAGTTTTGAGTTGTGGAAACTCAAGATGGAGGATCTGTTGGTGGCTAAATACCAGTGGATCACAGTAGATCTGGGTACTAAACCAATAGGAGTGTCTGATGAAGAATGGAAGAAGTTGGATCGGAAGGCAAAGAGCACAATATGATTGTGTGTCTCAGTTTCAGTATTGTTGAATGTCTCAAGGGAAGCTACAGCAAAGGCTTTGTGGGACAAGTTAGGGACTTTGTACCAATCTAAGTCTTTGGTGAATAAATTGTTCCCACGGAAAAAGCTATATAACCTGAGGATGAAAGATGGAGACTCGGTGACAGAGCATCTAAACGCATTTAATATTATGGTAAGTCAGTTAGCATCTATTGATATTCAAATTTCAGATGAAGATAAGTGCATTAGTTTGTTGTGTTCTCTACTAGATTCATGGGATAGTCTGGTTATTGCAATAGGTAGCAATGCAACTACCTTGCAGTTTGATGAAATAGT